>JAOWBW010000204.1:0-129935 GCA_026119855.1 Campanula takesimana | reverse complement strand
AACTATGAATTCCTTCTTGTCTATGAGATCTTGGATGACGTTGCGGAGGACGAAGCATTCCTCGGTGGTGTGGCCACTATGTTGGTGGTAGTCACAATGCTTGTGGTGAGCATGTTTGGGATGTATCGTCTTAGGTTTGTACCCTTAGACAGGAGTAACTTGCCCTTGGCCTTGAGAGCTTCGAAGGCCTCGGTGATGGTCATGCCTTGGAGAGGAGTGTAGACACAATCATCTTGAAATTTCTTGCCTTGTGGAGGAGGAACCCTTTTGTAATTCCCCTTGTTGGTAGTGACGGCATTAACCGAAGCCTCTTTGGTGGAGTTAGAGGCGGCCTTGTAACGGAAGCTAGGAGAACTTTTCTTGATTTCCTTGAGCAACTCATCCATTCGGATCCCCGCCTCATACATTTGAGAGAAATCCGCATAGCAAGCCCCACTTAGGTGGGTGCGGAGATCAATCTTTAGAAACTTAAGGAAGATGTCCATTTTCTCTTTAGTGTTAAGCCTCTCGACAATTTCGGCAAGCTTGTCATTCCACCATCTTGTGAAGTCAATAAAGGACTCATTGTCCCTTTGGGTGGTGTTCTCGAGCTCTTTCTTGGTAGGGCGGTGAGTGGTATTACCTTGGTGTTGGCTCTTGAAGGCAAGGATAGAGGCGTCCCAATCACGACGGACTGTGAGCGGGCCCCGAGAGTAAGAGGGAAACATTGTGCCATCACTTTAGGAGAGACCTTCTTTGGAACCATTGCCCATATGTAAGTCTCGATATGTGCCATGGGGCAAGAGTTGCCCTTGAACTTGCTGATGTCGGGAATCTTGAACTTCTCGGGGAGAGCGGCCATGGTGCTCATGAGAATAGAGGGCTGATAAAGCTCGTGTCGGGACTTTTCCCCACGTTGAGGCCGTTGAAACGTTGATCTATGTATGCCATGATTGAATCAACCATCTTGGGATCATTGTTATTGGTGCTCGGTTCCCCCATTTTCTTGGTGCGGGCATTGACATAAGGGCTCTCAAACAAACCCTTGGTCCACTCGGACTCTTCATTGCTTTCCTTGTCTTTACCACTTGAAAGCTTGGTGAGTTTGGCTTTCATTTGCTCCATCTTGGCCTCGTGGGACTCCCTTTGGTTTTCAAGGTGAGATTTCCAAAGATCATCTTTATTTTGGGCCTCCTTATTAAGAGTGGAGACTTGATCTTGGAGCACTTGGACCATGGCTGAAAGTTGCTCGAGAGACATGGTATTGCTGCTGCCGGTCATGTTTGTTGTTGGTGCTGTTGGAGTAATCTCTTCACGAACTAACCGATTCGCTGAATCCCGGTAGACACGGTAAGTACCAATTGAACCTATATTGCAGAAGAGGCCCTTGTCAGTCTTGACTAACACTTTCGGTCCAATGAAGAGGCTTAGAACACACAGTGGGCACACGACTCGAAACCACATAAGAAAAGACTTTTTTTTTTCTATAAGTCGGAGGGACGGAATCCCTTTTGAGTTTCTAAGAAAATAATGTAATCGTCACACTAGTATATAGAACTTCTCACGGTCCCATATACTCATCGGATTCCATCACGCTTGTGAATCCTACACATGTCGGGATTAAACTAAATTAATGTTGTAAAGCATACATACGGGGACGGATTTTTATTTTCGTCCATAATAACCACTTGGGGACGGAGTTTTATTTCGTCCATGATAATAACTTGGCATGTATGTTTTGAAGACATTAGTTTAGGGAAATCTCGGCACATGAAAACCGACTTAGTCACAGAGTGTTAGACCTTAACTAGAATTGTGTTGGCTTGTGCTCGGCTAATGAGAGGCTCAAAGGTCACCCCCGGCATGTAGTCTTGAACTACGCCACGGGCTGAGGTTTACCGCTTCAAGAGAGTCAAGGTCGGGTAGAGCTTGAAACTCTCTAGGACGGACCTTGACTAGTTTGGGGTTATGAACTTGTGCGACTTGATAGTGAGCAATTCATAGGAATTTGTGCACGTAGTGTGAGGTCCAACATGTGACAAAACATTTTTTACTTTTTTTTTATGATAGAAAAGCAAATAAACACACAAATTACAACTCTCGAATCACCCGTGTGACCGATAAAATAAACACAAAAGTAAAACAGTCCAAGAAGTCCGAATCGGTCCTGATGTAGGCAACTGTGCCCGCACCGCATCTCTCTGCTCTGTTCTGAAACTGTCCCTGTTCTGGAAAACTACACAGAAGCGCGCGCCTCTGTCTTGTGTTGTGGGAAGCGCGCGCATGGCGCAATGTCTATGGGAGGCTCCCGCTTCTGGGCAAACCTGTCAGACTGTCAGTCTTTGGACTCAGGGGAATGCCCTAGTCCTGAATGTATATTGTAACCCCTGTAGAAATGAATAGTGTAGAAAAGAGAAGAAAAATAGGAAGAACATATGGGAGGCAGGCGATTCTGGTCCTTGATGTGGGATGCTCGCGCCTTTGTTGGGTTTCGTAGTAACATGCGCAGCGGAATTAAGCATTTAAAATTTTTATGAAACCCAAATCCCATAGATCCATTCATATGATTATATCAAATACTTGCAATATGAATACTAGAATACTAACCCTTGATGACTTTGAATTTTAGCCTTTGATCTTGGTGGAGACTTGAAGCTTGATCACGAAAGCAAGAACACGAACTTTGAAGATGATAAGCTTCACCCTCTAGCGGTATCCACACCACGAACGAATATCAAAGAACTTCTTGATCTTCGTTGCTAGACAAAAAATTGTGAAACACGTTTTCACAATTGATATGAACTATATGGAATATTATTTGTGTACATTTTGTTCTTCAATCTAGGATCTCTTAGAACAAAATAATTCTCTCTCAAACTCTTTGGAGGCTTGCACAAAATATGTATTGATTCTGGCCAAATTAGGGTTGTTTATGTACAAGTTAGACATATTCCAAAGAGGTAACTTGTGTCTAAACCCGCAAGGAATCGTAATTAGGAAAGTCCAAGACCTTTCCAAAATCTGTTTCCAAATTGAATCAGGGAAACCAATCGCGACAAACTGTGCGGCCGCCCAAAAACCAACAGTGCGGTCGCACACTCAACCTGGAACAATTATGGTACATTTGAGCTAAACTGTGCGGCCGCCCAAGATATTCTGTGCGGTCGCACACTTACTCCAGTCCCCCTTAATTTCCAAAATCCCTCAATGGTCCTTCATCCCAATATTCCAATATAGTCCTTTTTAGGATTCGTTCTATTGTGTGTGACCCTCTAGGATTATACTAAGTTGGCAATGGGTTCAAACATGAAACCATAAGATATGATTAGGTTCTAGCAAACCGTCATACCTACCCAAATAGTATAACTAGATACAAGTTCGCATTCCATTTAGAATATGTCACAATCCTTTTGTCCACGATGTCATTGAACACAAGTCATGGTCAACAAGTCAACTTGTCTTTATTCAATACTTTCTCGATTTCGAATATGTTGATAATCCAAACGACATTGATCTAATCAATTCAATTGAGTCTGGCCAAACATTTTCATCAACATTATTCCTACGAGAGGCCTAAGCTTGACATCTCTCCGTGGAGAGACAAATCCATTTAGCTTATTATTCTTCCCTATGTGAATTCGATTATGCCAATCATATCCTTTATAACTACCCGGTTAATGGTAGCGTTTGAATATGTCAAACATAATATTCATCAAGTGGAAGACTATAATAACTTCATGTCTAAGGATTCAAATGACATAACTAATATGAGATATATGTACGACATAGACCATGACATAAATCTCATACAGCGGGTCATGTCCAGTACTTTGTTCCAAACAAGTACCCATAAATCTAACATGATCATCCCATGATAATTTAGCCTTTATACTAGTGCTTAACAAGTACTAGGGACGGAGATTATTATAAGTAAACATGAACAACAATAATAATCAAAACATCTTTTTATTAATATGAAATAAATGATAACAATTACAACGTTTATTAAACGTGCCTAGGGCACCACTACCAACAATCTCCCACTTTCCCTAGGCCCAATCTCCCATGTATCTAATACCCATGGACCTAACATGACCATCATGTTTAGCTTGTGGAAGGCCCTTTGTTAGCGGGTCCGCGACATTGTCATCAGTAGGTACTCTGCATTTATTCACGTCTCCCCTATCAATGATCTCTCGAATGATATGAAAATGCCTAAGTATGTGTTTGGATTTATGATGTGCCCTTGGTTCCTTTGCTTGAGCAATAGCACCATTATTATCACAATAAAGGTCTATTGGATTAGCAATACTAGGAACCACTTCAAGTTCAGTGATGAACTTCTTAATCCAAACAGCTTCCTTTGCAGCATCCTATGCAGCAATATACTCAGCTTCCGTTGTAGAATCAGCGATTGTACTTTGCTTGGAACTCTTCCAACTTACAGCTCCACCATTTAACACAAACACAAAACCCAATTGCGATCGACTATCGTCTTTGTCGGTTTGGAAGCTTGCATCCGTGTAAGCACTTACAACGAGATCATCTTCCATTCCTCCATAGACCAAAAACGAATCTTTAGTCCTTCTCAATTACTTAAGAATCGCTTTAACAGCCATCCAGTGACTTTTACCGGGGTCAGATTGATATCTACTTGTCATGCTCAAAGCATAAGATACATCCGGCCTAGTACATATCATGGCATACATGATTGACCCAATTGCCGAAGCATATGGAACATCATTCATTTTCTCACGCTCATCTTTTGTCTTAGGACATTGAGTCTTGCTTAGAGAAACTCCATGTAACACTAGAAAGGTTCCTCTCTTAGAATTTTCCATGCGAAATCTTCTAAGGACCTTGTCAATGTATGTACTTTGGCTTAAACCAATTAGCTTCCTTGATCTATCTCTATAGATCTTAATGCCAAGTACATATGCGGCTTCACCCATATCTTTCATTGCGAAGCACTTTCCTAACCAAGTTTTTACCGACTGAAGTGTAGGAATGTCGTTTCCAATGAGTAATATGTCATCCACATATAAAATAAGGAATAGCACTATGCTCCCACTAATCTTCTTGTATACACAAGGTTCATCTTCGTTCTTGATGAAACCAAACTCTTTGACCGATTCATCAAAACGGAGATTCCAACTCCTAGAAGCTTGCTTCAATACATAGATGGATCTCTGCAACTTGCATACTTTAGAATTTTGTTCAAAACCTTCTGGTTGTGTCATATACACATCCTCTTGAATTTTTCCGTTTAGGAAAGCGGTTTTGACATCCATTTGCCATATTTCATAGTCATGATATGCGGCAATGGCAAGCAAAATTCTTATAGACTTGATCATTGCTACGGGTGAAAAGGTTTCATCATAGTCAATACCATGAACTTGCCTATAACCTTTCGTTACAAGTCTAGATTTGTAAGTATGCACCTTCCCATCCATGTCAGTCTTCTTCTTGGAGACCCATTTGCATCATATGGTTTTTACACCTTCAGGCGCATCAATCAAATTCCAAACTTGATTATCTTGCATGAATTGAAATTCGGATTCCATGGATCCAAGCCACTTGTCCGAATCAGGAGAAGACATCGCCTCTTGGTAGGTGGTCGGTTCATCATTCTCAATGATCTCCACCTCATTACTATCCATTACGAGAAATCCATCTCTCAGGCTCGGATCGTAACCTACCAGATCTGCGAGTTACTTGTGTATTTTGAACAGGTTCCACAACTCCTTGTGGTGCTTGCTCTTGTTCCACTATTGGTTCAATGTTATTTTCTGGGTCTCGAATTTCTTCAAGATTTATTTTACTCCCACTGATTTCTTTGGAGAGAAACTCTTTCTCTAGAAAGATACCAGTTCGGGCAACAAAAACTTTGTTGTCCGTTTGGTTGTAAAAGTAGTATCCTTTAGTTTCCTTAGGATATCCCACGAAATTACATTTATCAGATTTGTGTGCAAGTTTATCTGAGACAAGTCTTTTGACAAAAGCTTCACAACCCCAAATCTTCATACAAGGCTTCTTTCCGCTCCACATCTCATATGGAGTCTTTTGAACCGATTTAGTTGGAACACAATTTAGTGTGAAAGCAGCGGTTTCTAGAGCGTAACCCCAAAAGGATATTGGAAGATCAAGTTGACTCATCAATGATCAAACCATGTCTAACAAAGTCCGATTTCTCCTCTCGGACACACCATTCCATTGTGGTGTTCCGGGTGGAGTCAATTGTGAAATTATTCCACAATTCTTTAGATGATCATCAAATTCATGACTCAAGTATTCTCCACCTCGATCTGATCGTAGTGCCTTAATACTTTTGCCAAGTTGTTTTTCTACTTCATTTTGAAATATTCTAAATATCTCAAATGCTTCACTTTTATGTTTCATTAGGTAAACATACCCAAATCTACTATAATCATCAGTGAAGGTTATGAAGTATTGAAATCCTCCCCTAGCATTGCTACTTAATGGTCCGCATACATCGGAATGTATCAACCCCAATAAGTCGCTTGCCCTTTCACCTAGCTTGGTAAAAGGTGTCTTAGTCATTTCTCCAAGAAGACACGACTCGCAAGTATCATATGACTCAAGGTCACATGAACCCAAAAGACCGTCCCCATGGAGTTTTGAGATACGCTTCTCATTAATATGACCAAGACGGCAATGCCACAAATAAGTATGATTTACATCATTAGGTTTAGATTTCTTATTTATATGATAGACATTTTCATCATTCTTGACATCCAAGACATAAAGGCCATTAAATGAATTTGCAATACCATAAAGCACATCATTTAAATAAATAGAAAATTTCTTATTCTCATAAGAAACTTAAAACCTTCATTATCCAAACAAGAAATTGAAATAATATTTCTACTTAAATCCGGTACATAATAGCAATTGTTCAAAACAAGTATAAAACCGGAAGGTAAAGTGACTTCATAAGTCCCTACGGCTAACGCAGCAACTCTTGCTCCATTCCCCACGCGTAGGTCTACTTCACCCTCTTTAAGTAGTCTCCTATTCTTTAGTCCCTGCACATTTAAACAAATGTGAGAACCACATCCGGTATCCAATACCCAAGAATCAGTCGTAGAAAGGAGAATATCTATCATATAGATACCTGAAGTCGACGCAGCCTTGCTGCCCTTCTTCTTCTTTTGCTCTTCCAAGAAAGCCTTGCAATTACGTTTCCAATGACCAATTTTTTGACAATAAAAACAGATTGCATCCTTTTGTGAATCGGGTTTTGCCTCAGAAGCCTTGGCAACCTTTGCCTTGCTTATCTTGGGTTTGACTACTTTCTTACCCTTTCCTTTGGCACTAGCCTTCTTCCCATCTTGAACCATGAGCACAGGAGAACCTTTCTCCACAATCTTCATCTCCGCAGTTTTAAGCATACCATGCAACTCGGAGAGATTCTTATCCATTCCATGCATGTTGTAGTTCATCACAAACTGATTATAACATTTAGGCAATGAATTAAGAATGAGATCCGTGGCTAGCTCCAATGGGCTTGGATAGCCAAGTTTCTCAAAATGCTCTACATAGCCTTTCATTTTAAGCATGTGAGGACTCACTGGTTGCCCTTCACTCATTTTGCAAGAAGTGAATGCAACAATGGTCTTGTACCTCTCTTGCCTAGCGTGCTCTTGAAACACGGCTCTTAACTCCATGCCTATCTCATAGGCTTCCAAATGTTCCAAACTTTATTGAAGTTTTGAGCACATAGTAGCAAGCATGAGAAAACTTACATCTCTAGAGTCATTACGATGTTTCTTGTAACTGTCTCTTTCCGCCCTAGGGGCATTGGATTCTGGTTCAACAGGAAGAGGCCCATCGAGAATGTACAACTTGTCTTCTTGACTAAGAACTATTCTTAGGCTGCAGATCCAATCCATAAAGTTCGTACCATTCTCTTGGAGCTTATCCTTCTCAAGGATCGATCGCAACGAAATTGATTGAGTGTTGGTTGTCATTATCTACAATTATGCAAAATTTCCAAAATTTAATAAGTACCAATTTCATTAAAGAAATAAATAATGTATTTTTCCAAAAAATACTCTCACTAAATTATACAACCTTCTTATACATCCAATGTATAATATAATTTAAATGGGTTAAGATCCATCTTTAATTTAATTTCAAGTACGCTTTGGCGCACCGCTCAAAATCAAATTAATTAGGTAGACAACTGTTGTCAATCATATCTCATATGACTCTTATATTCTTTTATGATATTATTTAGGAAATCCAATTTCAAAAAGCATATTAAATCTCATCTTTGCCTAGGCCCAAAACTGTTTTGACGCCTAATTAAGTCCAACCATTTTAAACGCATAGGAAACTCTTATTCACTCATCTTGCTCATACATGAATAAAATCAATGTACCTCACTTTGGCGAGCCCACACAAAATTATCCATGTACAAACAAGTGTTTTAATCATGTCATGGCAAAAAGGACTTAAAACTTTTCTTGATGGTTTATCACATATAGCATTCAACACATTTATGAGCACATAATATAAACATGTTACGCATCAAGTTTAGCCACTAAATTAATCTCCATTAATTTAAGCATAATATTTATGTGTCATTAGTTTTTTATATAATTATGAGGATGAGACTTATTTAAACTTTGGTTATCATCTCCAAATCAAGATAACAAGAAGTGCGGCCGAAACTAAGCCATAAGGCATCCACAATTCCGCGCTAATTCAAGAAACCAAGAAAGTAGTCCATGTGGCCGAAACTAAGCAATAGATGGTCTCGATGAACGTAGGCCAATTGCATCCACAATTCCACATGGATCTCCAATCTTTGAATCAAGAACTTTGTTTCTTAATTTTAGCAATTATGAACTCTTCATAATTCTAACTTCGTTTTATCTTTGAAACTTTGATTGCGATTAAATTTGGGAAACACAATCTCGATGAACGTAGATTAGCCATCCAAACTTTGATCCAATCTTAGAATCACAAGACTAAAACAAATAGGAAAATTAAACCCAAGATCCACACCCAAAACCCAAACCCCACCCCCGCGCCAAACCCTAGGTCCGGCCGGGTCAAGGCATGGGTCCGGTCGGACTCCTTGCGAAAAATCAAATTTTTAAAGTTCCAAAATTTATCTCGAAATTGTTTTCCTGATTCAATTAGGATTTGGTGTTCTTGGTGATCCAATCACTATGATCATCAAAACCTTGTATAAACAATTTATTCTTGAATCCCTAGAATATCAAAACTTTGATCCAATCAAAAATTGATAATCCAAACAATTTTAAATCCACCATAATTTTTATTGCGATTGAATAGTGCGATTAAAGTTTCTAAAACAATAAACCACATAAAATCATATAACACATAAACATCATAATCCAATATTCATATCATGCTGGGCACATAAACAATTTATATACACACAATATGTTCTTAGTATTGAAATAATCAACATGAACGGGGCTCTGATACCACTGTTGGGTTTCGTAGTAACATGCGCAGCGGAATTAAGCATTTAAAATTTTTATGAAACCCAAAGCCCATAGATCCATTCATATGATTATATCAAATACTTGCAATATGAATACTAGAATACTAACCCATGATGACTTTGAATTTTCGCCTTTGATCTTGGTGGAGACTTGAAGCTTGATCACGAAAGCAAGAACATGAACTTTGAAGATGATAAGCTTCACCCTCTAGCGGTATCCACACCACGAACGAATATCACAGAACTTCTTGATCTTGGTTGCTAGACCAAAAATTGTGAAACACGTTTTCACAATTGATATGAACTATATGGAATATTATTTGTGTATAATTTTGTTTTTCAATCTAGGATCTCTTAGAACAAAATAGTTCTCTCTCAAACTCTTTGGGGGCTTGCACAAAATATGTATTGATTCTGGCCAAATTAGGGTTGTTTATATACAAGTTAGACATATTCCAAATAGGTAACTTGTGTCTAAACCCGCAAGGAATCGTAATTAGAAAAGTCCAAGACCTGTCCAAAACCTGTTTCCAAATTGAATCAGGAAACCAATCCCGACAAACTGTGCGGCCGCCCAAAACCAACTGTGCGGTCGCACACTCAACCTAGAACAATTATGGTACATTTGAGCCAAACTGTGCGGCCGCCCAAGATATTTTGTGCGGTCGCACACTTGCTCCAGTCTCCCTTAATTTCCAAAATCCCTCAATGGTCTTTCGTCCCAATATTCTAATATAGTCCTTTTTAGGATTCGTTCTATTGTGTGTGACCCTCTAGGATTATACTAAGTTGGCAATGGGTTCAAACATGAAACCATAAGATATGATTAGGTTCTAGCAAACCATCATACCTACCCAAATAGTATAACTAGATACAAGTTCGCATTCCATTTAGAATATGTCACAATCCTTTTATCCACGATCTCATTGAACACAAGTCATGGTCAACAAGTCAACTTGTCTTTGTTCAATACTTTCTCGATTCCGAATATGTTGATAATCCAAACAACATTGATCTAATCAATTCATTTGAGTCCGGCCGAACATTTTCATCAACATTATTCCTACGAGAGGCCTAAGCTTGACATCTCTCCGAGGAGGGACAAATTCATTTAGCTTATTATTCTTCCCTACGTGAATTCGATTATGCCAATCATATCCTTTATAACTACCCGGTTAAAGGTAGCGTTTGAATATGTCAAACATAATGTTCATCAAGTGGAAGACTATAATAACTTTATGTCTAAGGATTCAAATGATATAACTAATATGAGATATATGTACGACATAGACCATGACATAAATCTCATACAGCGGGTCATGTCCAGTACCTTGTTCCAAACAAGTACCCATAAATCTAACATGATCATCCCATGATCATTTAGCCTTTATACTAGTGCTTAACAAGTACTAGGGATGGAGATTATTATAAGTAAACATGAACAACAATAATAATCAATACATCTCTTTATTAATATGAAATAAATGATAACAATTACAACATTTATTAAACGTGCCTAGGGCACCACTACCAACAGCCTTAGGCCAAGAAGGCCAGAGGCGCACGCTTCCCCAATCAGGAACCAGAATGCCCAGAAAAGTGTAGATTTTGATCAAAAACGCAAGTTTAACCCTCAAACGTCCCCAGCGGAGTCGCCACTGTAGATACCCCGGGAGGCCACAGCTAGGCTAGAGCATGCGAGTCATTCCTAGGATGTCTATTTGTGTTTTAGATTTTCCACCTATGTTTTAGAGGAACATTAGAAAAACCTAATGTATAGCCTAAGTTTGATTATGAAAACAGAGATTCTTGTTATGAGGTTCGGGGGTTAGGTTACAAGATGGGAAGTACTTAAACACCCATCTCTCCATACTAATGTTGGTCTTGCTTGATCAAAGTCTACATAAATAAAATGATGTTATTCCTATTTTTTATTATAATAAAAGGGGGTTTTAAAAGGGGGTGTTTGAAATGTAGGGAGATAACTCCTTGACTAGCTTCAATGAAGTGAAGTAGCCTTTGGTGTCATGTCCCAAAATGTTTGGGTGATTGCACTTTTGATTGAAGTAGAAGAAAGAGATGAGAGATGAAGTATAAAGGAGAGAAGATAAATAGTCCTTTTACCTATACTTCAAAGAACTTCAAATACTTCTTAGAAAGCTTCTTGGAAATGCCTTGCAAGTATATTTTGTGTAGAGTTTTGTTAATGGTCAAAATCTTCCTCCTTTTCAAAGGTGAATTGGAGGGGTTTATATAGGTAAAGAAGATAAGTTTTTGGTGCCAAAACCAAGTCACAAAGGTCAGTTTCCTGGGCAAATCCTGTTAAAAGGAGCAAGGGAGGGATTCTTGGACAGAAATCTGTAACTGACGACCAGCGCGCCTCCTGCCTTGGTGGCAGGATGCGTGCGCCTCTGACCCCAAAGGGCGGAGGCGTGCGCATTGGAGATGGATTTTTTGACAGAATGGAATAGAAAGTTAGCACTGTTATTCAGTTTGGTCCTGTAGATACCCCGGGGAACCACGGCTTGGCTAGAGCGGTGAATTACCTAGGATGTCTAATTGATTTTAAGAGTCCCCACCCACGTTTTAGAGGAACGCGAGAAAACCTAAGAAAATAGCCTTTTTTATTGATTACGAAACCAAAGATTCAAGGAAAAGGGGTTCGGGGGTTAGGTGACGGAGTGGGAAGTACTTAAACACCCACTCCGCCCCGCTTACGCGGGTCTTGCTAGTTTTAGTGTTCTAATATTTACATGTCCTTTAATTGATAAGATAAAAGTGCTAACAATTAAGAGAGAAAAAATGAAAGAAGGTGATTGTATTGATTGAATGTCAAGTGATTACATGTTGAACGATTACATGAAAATGAATTTAAAGTATGGTTGAAATGTTGGAATGTAACCTTGGCCAAACTTCAATAGTGAAGTGGCCTTTTGGTTGTATTTCGTTTATAGAGATTGCATACACATTAAAGAGAGGGAGAAAAGATGAAGAATGTAATATAAAAGGTTTTGTTTAAAGAAGATAAAGAGAGGGTACAAAAATAAGAATTATAACTTAGAAGAAGGTGAGTATTATACCTTGTACTTGAAGAAGGGAGAACCAAACTTTTTGTAGTGACCACTCTTTAAAATAAGCTTTTATGTTTTGAGAGAGAGAGTTTTGAGTCAAGAAAGAGTCTAAGAGAAAAGTCCCAAAAGAGGTCCCCTCCAATGATGGATTGGAGGGGTTTTTATAGGTGTTTAATAAGAGTTTGTGGTCACAAATATGGATCTTCCCCGGATCAAGCCAAGCCATAATGGCTTTGAAGTTACAAAATCAGAAAATGAGGGAAATTTGGCAAAATCTGGGATTCTGGAGGTGGGAAGCGCGCACCTCCTGCCCCCCTATGGGAGTCGCGCACATCCCATAAAGGAGGTCAGAGGCGCGCTCGTCCCACCTTCAGGAAATCCCAATTTCAGCCCAAAAGTTAACCCCGTTATGCAGTTAAGTCCCAAAACAAACGAAATCGGCCAGAAACTTAACGAACACAACGAAAGTCAACAAAAACAGATGAAACAAAGACTCAAGGTTGACTTTGTCACTTAGTCAAATCCAAGACTAACGGAGTAAGTTGAGAACTTAACGGAAAGTAGCGAAAGTTAACAAAAAGTAACAAAACTTAACAGAAAAAAGGAAGACAAAGAAATGTGTATGCAATCGGGACATGAGAGGTCCAAGGTGGGGTGTCTACAGAGCCCCTCGGTGACGTGGATTGCGAAGAAAAACGCGTCGATGAAAGAAAGACAACCGCCGAGGACATCGACAAGAGAAAACAAAGACTCGATAAATTTAAAATTTGCAAGAGATAGAGGTGCGCTCCCTGTGTTAGCGGATTTTATGAGAGATAAAGGTGCGCTCCCTGTGTGAGTGGCTTTGCCAATAGCGGGATCCGTTTGCTGATGCGGGATCCGTTTGCTGGAAGCGGGATCCGTTTGCTGAAGCGGGATCCGTTTACTGGAAGCGGGATCCATTTGCTGAAGCGGGATCCGCTTGCTGAAGCGGGATCCGTTTGCTGATGGCGGGATCCGTTTGCTGGAAACGGGATCAGTTTGCTGAAGCGGGATCCGCTTGCTGAAGCGGGATCCGTTTGCTGATGGCGGGATCCGTTTGCTGATGCGGGATCCGTTTACTGAAGCGGGATCCGTTTTCTGAAGCGGGATCCATTTGCTGAAGTGGGATCCGTTTTACTGAAGTGGGATCCGTTTGCTGAAGGCGGGATCCGTTTGCTGAAGCGGGATCCGTTTGCTGGAAGCGGGATCTGTTTGCGGAAGCGGGATCCACTTGCTGAAGCATGATCCATTTGCTGATACGGGATCCATTTGCTGATGGCGGGATCTGTTTGCTGAAGTGGGATCTGTTTGCTGAAGTGTGATCCGTTTGCTGAAGGCGGGATCCGTTTGCTGAAGCGGGATCCGTTTGCTGAAGGCAGGATCCGTTTGCTGATGCGAGATCCGTTTGCTGATGCGGGATCCGTTTGCTGATTGCGGGATCACCGTGGACCGAATTGCTGTCTAGAGCTGCAGTTGCTGTTGACTTTATCGTGGGGATGCGTGCACGGCTGATTGTGTACCATTTTCTGTTAGGGATGAAGTGCCTTGAGTTGCGAATACTGTTGACTTCGTGGTGGTACCTGCTATGTGTGTGCTTGGCAGGTATATGTGTTTGTGCAAGATAATGCATGAAGTGTGAAATGAAGAGAGAAATTGTGCTCGTGGTGCAATGTGATTTTGAAAGCACTTTATATGAGAGAGAATTAAAGTGATTTTGTGTGTGAAGTGATTTTTGAAAGCATAGATTGCTTGAGATGATGATGTTCATACCTTCACTTACCATTGCCGCTTGATTGGGGATGGATTACTGAAGGATGCTGATGCTTTTGATGAAGAATGTCCATGCTTTGGATGGAGAATGATGATGTTGATGATGATGAATTGTTCTTGCCTTTGAAGGAGTGTCGGCGAGATGGTGTTTCGGATGGTGGGTTGGTCGTGCCAAAAGGCTGCCTACGTATCCCTTCGAAAGGAATCAGACCAGCGTAGTTCAAGGATGATGGGGAATGCTGGGGAGGAATGTAGGAGCAAAGAAAAAGGAAACACATAATTTTGCGCAAGAAAAGAAAAAAGAAAATAAAATCTTTTTTTTTAATTAAAAAGAAAAGAATATGCACACACGTGAGAAAAAGATTTTTTATTTTTTTAGTTCGTGGGTAAACCATTTTAACCATTGTGTGTTTGTAAAGCCAACCCAAGATCAAGTCATGTTCAATCGAAGTCCGGATTGCCTTACTTGAATTCTGTCGTCGTTGCCGTTGTGTCCAACGAAAAGAGATGTGTCAGTTATGGGGCTCCAAAAGACATTCGATGCCGAGATAAGGAGTTGCTGATTGTAAAGCCCCTAGAATGCCTTTGATGCCAAACTATGAGAGACTTGCATAGCCCCATGATAAATCAACTCTTAGCCCATTTCAAGTAAATCGCCTTTTGCTGTTGACATGAGCAAGTTCCAAGAGACGATCATTGATACCAAGCTTCGAGAGATTACTAAGCCCCAAGTGTCGTGGGCTTGTTGTTTGCGAGCTTGTAGATGGTGGGATGTGAAGAACTTTCGGTGTGAAGCTCCAACTTATCTTGGCATTGTATTGAGAGCAGATGCACCATTGGGTAGAGCTCATGAAAGTGATCTTCCTCTTTCTCTTGCTTGGAGATGGATGTCCCTCTTTGTGGTTGATACCCAAATGGCGGAAGACCCATGTTGGAAGTGTAGTACGGCCTTCGGGAGACGTCTCGTGGGAGATGGTGGTGTTGTTGCAGATGATAAGGTCTTGGTGTGATAAAGTCTCGAGTGGTATGTTTGCGTGAGTCTTCTTGAGTTGAGCCAACAGCGGATCTTCGGATGCAGCCTGTGCTTTTGATCTTGGAGAAGGGGGTGCAGTACTTGCAGAAACATTGGGATTGGCCGTAACTCTGCTTATAGAGTTAACATATTGGCATTGCCCGCTATAACTCAGCCGGGTGAGTCTAGCATATTGAATCTTTTTCCTTTTCTCTAAGACTTCCTTCAGAATCTCGCTGTGAGTTCTAACAAGAATCATCAAATTCATTCATATCATCGGAGCCCTCATTTAAAACCAAGAGGCCTTTTGACTGGAAGTGTTGAGAGACCATTGAAGTTTGATACCTTTCATGGAGCCATAAGACTACTCCTAAATTGCATTGCTCGGGTACCACTGCCCAAAATATTATTAATTACGAAGCCCCAATATTTCCCTTTGCTTGTATCACTGTAATGCCATAGCCCAAAAGATTGTAGATTACGAAGCCCCTTGAAACCTTTCGGTATAGAGCTTCAAATGTTGCTGGGGACATTGAAGTGAATTGCTTCTTGCCGAGGGAGCCTTTAAGACTTGACCGTAGCTCCTAGAGTGCCATCATTGATTGCGAGAAAGGTCCATCATTGATTGGGGGAACGAGTATGGGCACACATGACAAGAGGGCTTTTTGACATCCCTTTTGAGAGACTTTGAGGATAGTCTCACACATTTTTCTCGAGCATAGCCCCTAGGGCTTATTGATTGTCAAATGAAGCAAAAGAAGCCCTTGTTCTTGAGTCACATAGCCCCTAGGGCGTCATCATTTGTTGAGCAAAGCAAGAGTGACTCATCCTCGAGCGAGGGAACAAACATGAGAGGACATGGCAAGAGCTACTCCATTTTGTCGGGAGCCTTTCGGCGTACTTTAGAAGCACATACTTGAAGAAGCTTTGAAAACTGAGACACATGTTGTTGCTATTTGCTGCCTAAGCCAATTGACTAGCTAGGGATTATTTATGCAACCTCGTGCCCTTTTATGATGGGCTCGTTCTCAGATGGGTCTTGGTTACCACGGGCCTTCTTTTCATGAACCCAAAAATGCACACTGCTGGAGAATGATGCCGATAACCCAAGACAACCTTTGATGGTGCCATATCTTGTCGAGCCTTTTGCAATCCCAAAGTTGACTCGGTGGGGAATTGATTTTTTGAGGAGATCTAATGTAGAGCTTGTGCAGTTGTCTTCCTTAGAGGCCGGAGATCTCCATTTCTCTTTCCCTTCTCTCTCTCTCACTCTCTCATTTTTTTATGACGCACCCTGTTTTTTGCCCAGACCACCCTTTCAGGTTTTCAATCTAGCGGGCATCTCTTTTGCGTTTTTTTTTTGACTCGATTAATGAGGAAGTGTGCATTGACTATGGCTGAGGAGATAAGACATGTGATTTTTGCGGTGAAGACCTCTTGTCACTAAAGATGAGTGACATTGACTCGACTAGGGAAGTGTCCCTAGTATTGACTTGATGTATGTATATTTTTTGAATGACTCACGAAGGCAAGTAAGTCATTAAGAGAGAAGAGAAAGAAAGCCCCAGTTTGATTGCAAGAAACTGGGAGTATCGCAAAAAGAAGAGAAACCCCTAGACTCGACAAGGAACGGAAAGCGATTCCAAATCTAAGAAAGTTGTTCAATCTGTTGGTGATTAATTCATTGGCAAATGAATCGTACAAAGATGTCTTGACAAGTTCGAGATGAAGGCCGATCACCATAACGCGCTAGGGCTAAACATATCTTCTTTCTTGCATGAGACCGGACCCGAAGGTTGCCTACGTTCCTCCAGTGTAGAGGCTCAGGTCACCGTAGTTCTTGTTGATTCTCCATTCGTCGTGATGGAATTGTTGCTTCGTCGTGATGATTGTTGATGTCGCTTCGTCCTTCGTTGGTGGAATGATGTTAATCCTTGATATGAGCTTCTTTGAATGAGGGGGATTTTTTTTTTTTTTTTTTTTTTTTTTGTGCCCTAACTTTTGCCTAGGTTGATTTGAGGATTTCAACCTAGCGAGCCTCTTTTTTTTTTTTTTTTTTTATATCCCCTTTTGAAAACTTTGCTTCATGATCATTGCTCCACCTTTCTTTGTCTTGATTTCGTCGTTGTTGATGCCGTCGTCGATGTTTAGCCCCTAGGCGTTCAAGCGACGGCCTTCATTCCAAAACTTGTTTAGACACCTTTTCATCATATTGCCAAGAATTAGATTGAACAACTTGGAAGAGTGTATGAGGACAAGAACGACTTTTATTTAATGATTGACTCCAAATTTAACATTGGACGAGAGAAAACATTAATGCACACATTAGAGGATTTTTGACTCTTTTTTTTTATTCCTACTACTAGGTAGAGAAAGACAAACGGAGATTGTTGCTGTAGTCCCCATTGTCGTTGTAGCCTTCCTTGCGGCATGATCTCTTGTTGAGACCCTATTTCAAATCTGAGCCCTTCCTTGATGAGTTCTTGCATGTTCTCACTCTCTAACTGTTGTTCTTCAACCACGGTAAACACACCATTGTCAATCAAGTCTTGGATGATGTTGCGGATGGAGAAACAATCCTCGGTGAGGTGACCGCTGCATAGGTGATAGTCACACCACTTGTGGTGGGCATGGTTGCGACGCAATGGTTATGGTTGCTTATACCCTTGGAGAGGAGAAACTTGTCCCTTGGTTTTGAGAGCTTCGTAGGCATCAGTGATGGTCATGCCATTGAGAGGGGTATAGACACGGTTGTTGGTGGCACCTTTGTGACTTTTGAGGGATGAGCCACTTGAGCATGATTTACCGTGGACCTTTGCCTTGTTGTCGGTGAGCTCTTGCAAACGAGCCTTAAGTTCGGACACTTCTTCCTTGTGAATTTTCCTCTCGATATCAAGACGAGCTTGCCACAAATCATCCTTGCGGCGGGCATCCTCGACAAGTCTATCCATTTTTTCCCCCATGGCTCTTATTATGTTGAAGAGCCTTTCATTGGACACGGAGATGTTCTCACCCTTGTTGTTGTTGCTGTTGGAAGCCATTGGACCTATTGAGAGAACACGGTCGATCTTAGGTTGGCCCCACAAACATATTTTGAGTAAAATAATTAACCCACAAACAAAGGAAAAAGACTCAACCACATAAGAAAAATGACTCTTTTTTTTTTATTTTCAAAGTCGGAAGGACGTGGTCCTTTTTGGGGTTTCTAGAAAAAAATAGTGGAATCGTCACACTAGTATATAGACCTTCTCGCGGTCCCATATACTCATCGGATTCCACCACGCTTGTGAATCCTACATGTGTCGGGATTAAACTAAATTAATGTAGTAAAGCATACATGAGGGGACAGATTTTTTATTTGCGTCCATTATGACCACTTGGGGACGGATTTTTATTTCGTCCATAACAACGAGTGGCATGTATGACTTGAAGACATTAGTTTAGGGAAATCTCGGCACATGGAAACCGACTTGAGTCACAGAGTGTTAGACCCTAACTAGAATTGTGTGGTTTGTGCTCGGCTTAAATATGAGGCTTAAAGGTCACCCCCGGCATGTAGTCGTGAACTACGCCACGGGCTGAGGTTTACCGCTTCGAGAGAGTCAAGGTCGGGTGGAGCTTGAAACTCTCTAGGACGGGCCACGACGGGTTTGGGGTTGGACTTGTGCGACTCATTTGTGAGCAGTTGATAAGAATTGTGCGCGTAGTGTGAGGTCTAACAAGTGACAAAATATATTTTTTTTTCAAAGGAAATAAAAAAAAACAAATAAGCACGTAATTTACAACTTTCGAATCACCCGTGTGATCGATAAAAATGAATAAACAAAAGTAAAAAGGGGGGTATGCAGGCTCGGTGCCCACACACTGTCAAAACTGCCCATTCTGTTCACTGTTCTGTTTACCGTTCTGTTCTGGAAAATGGCCCAGAAGCGCGCGACTCAGGGCAGTTACGTGGGAAGCGCGCGCATTGCGCCATGAATGTGGGAGGCGCGCGCATCTGGGGTACCTGTCAGAATGTCAGAAGAAACCGCGGACTCAGGGGATTGCCCTGGTCCCAAATTATGTAACTTTCCCCTGCAGAAACTTGTTAGCATAGAAATATGAAATTTGAAGGACAAGATGGAAGGTGGGCGATTCTGGTAATAAGGGTCGGACGCGCGCGCTTTAGGCCAAGAAGGCCGAAGGCGCGCGCTTCCTACCCTTTTTACCATAATGCCCAGAAAACAGATATAAGAACACCAAAAGTAGAAAATGCAAGTTTAACCCTCTATGTCCCCAGCAGAGTCGCCACTGTAGATACCCCGGGAAACCACGGCTTGGCTAGAGCGGTGAATTACTTAGGATGTCTAATTGATTTTAAGAGTCGCCACCCACGTTTTAGAGGAACGCGAGAAAACCTAAGAAAATAGCCTTTTTTATTGATTACGAAACCAATGATTCAAGGAAAAGGGGTTCGGGGGTTAGGTGAAGGAGTGGGAAGTACTTAAACACCCACTCCGCCCCGCTTACGCGGGTCTTGCTAGTTTTAGTGTTCTAATTTTTACATGTCCTTTAATTGATAAGAGAAAAGTGCTAACAATTAAGAGAGAAAAAGTGAAAGAAGGTGATTGTATTGATTGAATGTCAAATGATTACATGTTGAACAATTACATGAAAATGAATTTAAAGTATGGTTGAAATGTTGGAATGTAACCTTGGTCAAACTTCAATAGTGAAGTGGCCTTTTGGTTGTATTCCGTTTATGGAGATTACATACACATTGAAGAGAGGGAGAAAAGATGAAGAATGTAATATAAAAGGTTTTGTTTAAAGAAGATAAAGAGAGGGTACAAAAATAAGAATTAGAACTTAGAAGAAGGTGAGTATTATATCTTGAACTTGAAGAAGGGAGAACCAAACTTTTTGTAGTGACCACTCTTTAAAATAAGCTTTTATGTTTTGAGAGAGAGAGTTTTGAGTCAAGAAAGAGTCTAAGAGAAAAGTCCCAAAAGAGGTCCCCTCCAATGATGGATTGGAGGGGTTTTTATAGGTGTTTAATAAGAGTTTGTGGTCACAAATATGGCTCTTCCCCGGATCAAGCCAAGCCATAATGGCTTTGAAGTCACAAAATCAGAAAAGGAGGGAAATTTGGCAAAATCTGGGATTCTGGAGGTGGGAAGAGCGCACCTCCCGCCCCCCCTATGGGAGGCGCGCACATCCCATAAAGGATGTCGGAGGCGCGCTCGTCCCACCTTCAGGAAATCCCAATTTCAGCCCAAAAGTTAACCCTGTTATGCAGTTAAGTCCCAAAACTAACAAAATCAGTCAGAAACTTAACGAACATAACGAAAGTCAACAAAAAAAGATGAAACAAAGACTCAAGGTTGACTTTGTCACTTAGTCAAATCGAAGACTAACGGAGTAAGTTGAGAACTTAACGGAAAGTAACGAAAGTTAACGAAAAGTAATAAAACTTAACAGAAAAGAGGAAGACAAAGAAATGTGTATGCAATCGGGACATGAGAGGTCCAAGGTGGGGTGTCTGCAGGTCCCTGGACTTAACAAGGTCAGTCGGGAACTTAATGGAAGTAACAGAAACTAACGAGAAACACTTAAAATAGGGAGAAACACAAAATCAAATGTGCAATCGGGGTGAGCGGTCCAAGGCGGGGTGTCTACACTAGCCGTTGGAGCTCTGAGCAAGGACGATGAGCTGGCACAATATGATTGGTGCGTAGGTGTCCTTTATAGCCATTGGAGATCTGAGTAAGGACGATGAGCTGGCACAATATGATTGGTGCGCAGGTGTCCTTGGTAGCCGTTGGAGACAGAGCATGAGGACAAAATTCAAATCTTCTTCTAGAAGGTTGACAGCTGTCTTCATTTGAAATATTTCACTAGAGCGTATCTCCACCGTTGGATATGCTGAGTGTGCTTGCTTTGTCGTATCTGCACAGCTCAGCACTTTTGGCTTTTAGAAAGCGTACATCTTCTAAGCGTTTTCCAAGTTAAGGAATCTGAGAACATTGAAAACTGAGCAATATTGTATGCTGCGCAGTAGAGACCTGCGCAGTGATGTCCTGCGCAGATAAGTCCTGCGCAGCTCTTCATTCCTTTTGCGCTCCAAGTCCTAAATTCTAAGCCTATACTATAAAATGGACTATGCTAAAAATTGAAGTTATAAAACTTCTTACATAGGGTCCTAACGTCCATAAAATACTAATAGGTGATGGTATCAATCAATTCTAACATAAATAGGAGGGTTAAGAGAAAAGCATACCCAACAATCTCCCCTTAAATGATTCATGCCATTACCTACTATAACAAAGGCAATTCATTGTACTTGATAATAGCATGTCCATAGAAATGAAAATGGTAAATCATGCCTCAAGTCAATGCACACACTAGCCAGTGCTATAGATTTCTAGTCTATCTAAAAGATTAACTTACAATATGGGAAAGACAGAAATATCATTCAGCGCATACAAATAATATGAGTTTTAGTTTAAGTATGCGTTTAAACTAAATGTTTAAACATCATGGGTAGAAATATGAGCCGTTAATATTATGCGTATGAGGTAAAATAATGCATTCATTGTTCCACAAACGAAAAGTTTAAATTGAACAAGGTTTTGAAACAAGTGATGCGATTTTTCTCATTAAAACTTGAAATGATAATAGTTGGGAATTACAAGTTTGAACAAGAAAAAAATAAAATGCGCACAAAAAGGAAAACCTTGCGCAACAACAACAAAAAAAATTACAGACCTATTCTATGTTGATCCGGTGAAGGGCTTCGCGTAACTCGTTTTGCAGGCTGTTGAACTTATTCATAAGCTCAATCTTCAGTGCTTGAAACTTCTCACAATGGTGGTGTCAATGATGGTGGCCTGCATAGCTTCTAGGCAAGTGTCGGTATGGAGGCGCTGAGTGTTTACGCTGGCTTGAATATCGAACATTGTTTGGTCCATCCTAGCGTTAAACCCATCAGCAAAATCCATTATGGATTGGGTTATGCTTTCCCGAACACTTTCCATGTTGAGCGCACTAGCCTGCATAGGACCACCTTGTGCAATCTTCTCCAGAATCTGCGCTTCTAGACCGGCAAACCCTTCATATAAGCCATTGACTAAATTCTTGTGCAGACGCTTAAGTAAGTCCGTGAACCCATGGTCAATAGCTTCATAGGTGCATACGTTTTCAAGCAACTGGCTAATTGACTTAAGAGTGTCCAGAACAAGTTGATCGATGAGGTTTGGAGTGTGCGCAGAAGGGTCGGCGGAGGTACTTGCACTTGCCTTTGATGCATTCTCCCCCTTAATGGCAGCAATCTCCAATCGTTGCGCATCAAGTTGCTCTTGAATTACTGTCTGCGCAGTAATGAGTTGGGCTATCTGAGACTGCGCAACCACTTGATTCACTTGAATAGTATTCAAGGCTTGTAAGATCTGGCACAACTCATTTGACGAAGAGAGAGAGGGGGTAGAGAACGTAGGGACTGTTGATGCAGGAGGAAGCTCTGTCGTCTTTGGAGGAAAATTTGTAGAGATGGGAGCAACTGGAACTGCTGGTGGTGATCTGTGCACAGGAGACTGCTTGGCGGATGAATGGTCACTACTGTCAGAAGCAGTGGCACCATCCTTAACAGAATCTTCATGAGGAGCAACAGCATCAGTAGCTGTTGGGATCTCCGGCGCATCTAGGTCAGGTTGAGCAGTAGGCGCAGTAGAAGTAGTGGTAGGAGGGGCTGCGCCATCATCAGCAACTGCCTGATCAACAACATCATCATCATCTTCCTCTGGCACAGATCCAAGCCTTCATCTAAAACAGAAGTAACCCTGCGTGAGTTGCCAACAGGGATGTTTACGCGTTGAAAAGCGCTACATGTTGGTTCTCTTGGAGAGCTTGGAGGAGATGGAGTGTGGTGCTTCTTTGAGCCTTTGGTGCTACTACGCACCTTCTGCTTGCGGCGAGGAGTTGAAAGAGGAGCATCATCAGTAGCAGTAGTAGGTGCTGGCGCAGTAAGGGCAGGAGGATCTTGCGCAGCTGGGGCCTTGGACAGAGTCTCCCCCTAAAGTGCAGCATCTTCGGAGTCACCAGTGTGATCCATATGAGATTCAGTATCATGCGCAATAGTGGGGACCCATTGGAAGGCACCCTTTGTAGTTTTGGCCTTCTTTAGAGAGGGCGCAGGCGCACAGCCTTGCGCTTATTGGAAGGAGGCTTGGGAGCAGCAGGTGCAAGCTCAGCAATTCAGATGCCTGCTGTAGATTAGACGTTGGGGAGGTCCTTGTGCTTTTTGGACTTGGGCTCTGCAATGCCTTTGCCCTTGCGCTTTGAGGCTTCTTCAGCCGTTTCCTGCACAGGAGCAGCACTAGGACCACCTGCGCTTGTGAATACCCTTTTCCGATGAAGCGACGCATGGGAAGTATCTTGCAATTATTTTTATTATCAAAGGGAAATATTCATAACGACATTTAAAATTATAAGAGTCGCCACGCCGTTTTAATTAGCCAAAACATTGAAAAAAGCATGTTAATGGGTTCGGGGGTCAAATTACAACAAGAGAAGAATATTTAATGTTATCACTCCTATTGCCCGAATGATCGATCTTTCTATCATGATGCGGTGTATGTTGTGTGCAATGTGTTTTGAGACCGAATCCGAAGATTGCCTACGTTCCTCTCAATATGAGAAGCTCAGGTCAGCGTAGTTCGAGAAGAATTTAGAATAGGCAGAAGAATCGGAATCATGCATAATAAGGGGGATTTTACCTAAAGATTAGGGTTTAGAAGTAGTTCCTAGATCGTGTTCGGGTTGATGAACCCTAGATCATCATTGGCTATGAAATAACATGTAATTACGAAGATCGCAACCCTAAATATAACATAAATAAGGTTTTAATCTAAGAACATGATGAATATGCGAAGAACATATTATGAACATATGGATAATGTAATGAACATATGAATAAACATGCAAGGAACATGAATATTATGGATCTAAATTAAGAACATGGCAAGAACATGAAGAAAAAGTTAGAAAACTTACCTATGTTGGCAAGACATAAACCTTGATCTTCTTGGGATTCTTGAGGGTGTTCTTGAATGCTTCAAATGCTTAATTAGAGAGAAAAATTGTCACTTAGATAGCCTAAGATTGATCAAAATTCGGACCCTTAACCAAGAGAATGGAATGGCTTTATATAGTGGACTGATGGAGGGATCAGACGGCTGGGATTGGCTGAGGCGAGGTTGGTCGCCTGGCCATGGTCGAATGTGGCCGTGTGGCCAAGATCAAGTGTGGCCGCGTGGCCATCTTTCTTGGCTGACGTGATTGTTAAGCTAGGGCTTGGTCCTTGTTATGGAAACCCTATTTTGGCCATTTTTAAGATGTTCTAGAATGATGAAATATATTTTGAGAATCCGGGACAAGTCTTTGCAAGGTTTCTAATTCCTATAAAGTCCTTGTATATTTGGAAAAGCCCTAATAAACTCATTTTCGGATCGGGTACTAACAGTAGCCCCTCGGCGACGCTTCATGCAAGGCAATGGAGGGTCGACGATAAAAGAAGGATCCGTTCTGAAACATGAGTTTCAAAACAGATGAAGGGTGAATGAGACGGCTGAACCTTGGCAGGCGACCTACGTATCCGCGGGGGAATCAAGCCAAACGTAGTTCAAATTTGTTGGGGAAATTGTAAATGATTGTCCTCTGGTGGGGAGCAACGTCTTCTGCTGGGGATAACTTCGAGTTACGAGGGAAACATCTGCTGGGGGTAAGAAACGACCACGCGGTCGGGTGGATGAACCCTTTCAGGCTTCCTATGTATCCTCGGATGAATCAAGCCGGTCGTAGTTCGGAGATGCTGGGGAAAGAAAGGAAAAAAAAAGAGACATCAGACTCCTGCTGGGGATTACAATCCTACGAACACTATCCTGATGAAGACTGAACATTCGTCAAGCAATAAAGTCGTTGTTCGGACTCTATTGGGGAAAGGAAGTAAGGAAAACAATGGTGTGAGACATATAGACGGCGGGGTCTAAATAATCCTAAGATGGTAACACAGTAATATCCGGAGCTCTCGCAATATAGAGATAGACGGGCCTCTGTCAATCGCAATAACAAGTACTGGATCTTACGCAATGTAGAAACAAACAAGCTTCTCACAACCGCGACAGATCTAGAACACATATGATATAGAGGTATACGGGCCTCTGTGACTCATGATAATCCTAAGCAAGTGTTCGGGGCGCACGCAATATAGGAACGTCGTTCCTGTTAATTGCGGTGAAGGGAAATAACGAGTTTTGGTCAACAATAGGTTAAGGGCACCTAAAATGAACAAACAAGGAATAAACCAGGGGTAGAATTGAGATTTTGCCTATGGAGGCAAAGATGACCGCGTGGCCAAGGATGCTGAATGGCCAGATCTTCTCTCACGTGGATTGATCATCCAACGGCTGAGATCGCAGGAGACGAACATGGCCGCGTGGCCAAGTCTCCAGTTTGACTGGATTCTTGGTCACAACGCCAGAATCCCCTCCTCTTCTTCTTCTTCTTCTTCTTCTTCTTCTTCTTTCACCATTGTCGAGTTAGAGAGAGAAATAGGTGAGTTTTAGAGAGAGAAAGTTTCATTTGGTGATTTCGTAGACTCCGTCTTGTGTTGTTGAAGTCATGGCGGATCGTTGGATCGATGAGATGCTTTACAGAGGTGAAAATTTCGCGGGTCAAGGTGGTTTCGTGCCACCGGAGCATGGACACCAAGAGGGAGGAAATGAAGATCCCTTAGAAGAGGGAAATGCAGGGGTCGGCCCAAATGCGGGTGATCAAGCGGATCATATGGTTCAGAGGGGCGGATTGAGACCGAGGGCGGCGACTTGAAACTTTCGGGACAGCCTTCTTAACTCAACTTTTGCCCATGACTATGATTTTTACATCGATTCGGATCGTCATTGATCTATGGGGCTTCCGGCGACTTGGGAGGTAAATTCTGAATTTTGCCCTTTATTTTCGCACATTCATAATTTATCTATTTGATAGACAATATAAATGCAATTAAATGTGAAATGTAATTGGCTAGCAATGTAACATACCTGTGTTGTGTTTACCTGCAGAGGATCAAAGCTCGTGGGTCTACAGTGACCGTGGGCCAATTGTGGGCGTCCTTGCCGGTTGGCCCAGACGGCTTGTGTGCTCGGATCGAGGCTATAGGATTCGGTCCTTTCTTTGAGGCTGTCCACATGGTTGGGGAAACCTTGAAGGTGGCGGCAGTGATAGAGGTGTGCAGGTAGTTTTAGTGGGACACCACTCACACCTTTCACTTCAGTTGGGGAGAGATTACAGTCACGCCCACAGATTTTGCAGCAATCACGGGGCTGAGATTCACCATGACCCCTTTACCAATTGACGAGAGTTTGGTGGGTAGACTGGATTACCGACAGACTTTATTGGGCATCGACACTGACCAGGGGAGAGGTGTGAAGGGTTACGGAGTGGAGGCTGGCAAGATGCATAGGCTTGTGGTGTCGGCGATAGAGGCCTTTGGGAGAGAGGAGTATGATTTGGACTGTTTGGTCCGACTGTTCTTGTGGTATAGCTTTTCTGAGCTTCTGTTTCCCAGTGGGGCCACTGTCTGTTGGTATTCGCTGCTAGCGGCTTTTAAGGACTTGGCTCAGGTGAGCGAGATTTCTTGGGGTGGAGCCGGCCTGGCTGAGGTGTACAGGGCTTTGGATCACTGCTCGAGGGCTAGCTCGTCGGCATTTGACGGGTTCCAGTTCGTCTTTGAGGTACTACCCTTGTCATTCTTTCGCTTGTCCGTCACAAATTCTGATTTGTACACACTTTCGAATTGACTCCCTTTACCGTATGCATAGGTATGGGTGTACGAGATCTTTGGCATTGCCCCTTTTCAGTTGGAGATTGGTGATAACAAGGCGGTTCCCATCATGTCTTATTGGTGCAAAAGTAACAGGCGAGCTCCCCGCCGGGCTAGGGATAGGAGGACTGTGGATGCTGCCGACCTGAGGAGGGTGTTTGCGAGGCCTACACCTATTGGGGTGGTGTTCTATCCATAGAGTGCGGGTAACGAGCATTCCATCGGTTATGCTACTGAGTTGACTGCCTCTCGGGTTCTGTTGGTGGGTTTGAGTGGCGACGCCATGTATTTGGGTGAGCGGGTGGCTCGTCAGCATAGGGCTGGTGCATTGCCATGGGTTCCCCACGATCTTCCTCGGGACATGCTTCGTCCGGCTAGGCTGGGGACCTTTCTGATTCCGACTCCGGCAGAGCATTACAGGGGCAGTGATGATTATGACAGCTTTGTGCGTACCCGACTGATCAGTCCTCAGGTAAGGGCTAGGATGTTGTCGGGAGAGGGGCCGAGCTCGGCTCGTTATGTTGGGTGGATTCGGCCTTTGGTTGACATTCCTCTTCGTTCCAGCAGCGTCAGAGTGATGCGAGGCAGCCGGGAGGAGGAGATCAGTTTGGAGCCGACAGATGCAGATATTGCGGAGGAACCATTCGTTCCACCGCCTGATGCGGGGGTATGACTTATCATTCTGTCTTAGATTTGTCCCATGCACACACCTTTGCTTTCTTATCCTTATTTGTTGTCTTTGACCCATCCAGGTGACTCGGGAGGCATATGTCCGTTCTGTTCAGCGGGAGAATGCCTTGATGCGCTTACTGAGAGAGGCGTATTAGTCTTGTATTTGCCGGCGGGAGGATGTCGTTATACCACAGCATCGCGAACGTTCCCCTACTGAGGCATGCTCTTCTCATACCGGTGGGTGAGTAGTCCGGGGTTGGGGTTCGAGTGCTAGCGGTTCGCGCCGTTCAACACATCAGCGGAACACTACTGAGGAGGATTCGGATTAGCAGGGGGACCACTCCCTTTGTATATTCATTCCTGCACTGTTAGTGGTAGGAGACAAACACAAATATGTACTGAACATTTTTAAATGTATGCAAAGAATGTATGTACTAATTTATATGCAAATTGTGACATCCTATTTGTACAAACTAGTTATTTATATTGTTCCTAATTTTATACTATGCATGAGCCAAGGGGATGGGGTGTATACGTTGTTTGCATGGATCCATAGCGGAGTGGGAGTAACCAAGCTTTGGAGTCGAATTTTCTGCATGGGGCAATGATGGCCGCATGGCCTAGGGCGAAGGTGGCCGCCTGGCCAAGGTCGAAGATGGCCGCCTGGCTAAGATCGAGGTTGTCCACGTTGTAAGGATCCTACCCCGCGCGGAAAACGCGACGAGTTATGGGGCGAAAGGCCAAACACGGTTAACACGCCAAAAAATAACGGAGTCGCCACTTTTGTTAATTATTTAACCCAACAAAAGAAAAGGTTAGAGATTCTATTAGTTCGGAGGTCAGGTTACGCCTTGGGAAGAGTTTCACGTCACCCAAGTCGCCTCGGACAGGACCGAGTCTCCCTAATGTTAGTTAACGAAAGTGCATGTGTGTGTGTGTGTTTTCAAAAATGGGAGAAACTGACTGTTTTGGCAAAACCAGTTAATTATTTAACAAAAAAGGTTTATTTTGCAAACTTTTTGGTCGGAAAAGGAAGAAACTGGAAAATGCCCTCCCCGGCCAAAGTAGCCGTACGGATGGGGAGGGCTCTCCAGGGCATTTTTACAGTTTATCATAAATCAGTCCAGTTTCAGTCAAAACAGAGTATCTTTGCTGAAACTGGACTGGAATGTTGATTTCCAGTTTATGATTAACAACAAAACTTTGAAAAGTTCATTCCTATGCACTTTGATCATCAAAGGAACCCCAAAAAACAAAGATTTTGGGTGTGATCAAAGGCAATCATTGGAGAAATTTATGAAAAAATGATGATCATGGTATTTAAACAAAAATGACCATTTTGGTGGATAAAGATTGAAACTTTACCAGCAAAATGGACTTATTATACAAGATTAAACCTTTAGGGACACAAATATAACATAAAGATTGAGTCTTTATGTCCCATGTTTGGTAATTTTATGGCTAGGTCATGATTGGGATGATAAAGATTGAAACTTTATCACCCAATCATGACTCTCATGGCCAAATAAAAACAAAATCAACATGAAAATGTAACAAACCATGATCATCTTTAGGTTTTATCCCATAATCACACACTAGGTGTGAAGGGAACCTTGAATCACCTCATGATTTGGATCATATACATATATAATCATAATATATATAGCTTGGAAGGCCAAGACTTGTATAATATATAGATATAGTGCTTGAAAATGGACAAGACTTGCAAGAAATGTAAAGTGCTTGAAATGGACAAGACTTTGCAAGAACAAGAAGAAATAACACAAGATAAACAAGTAATATGAACAAAGATAAAAGAGAGTTTGAGATGAAGAAGAAGATAGGGAGAAGGAGGCTTCACCTATTGTGGTTATGGCCTATCTTCCTCTCTAATCACTCAAATGTGTATCACTCACTTTCTGCTCTCAAACTGGCAGAGTTTCAGCTCACAAAACGTTTTCTCCCCCCTGAAATGATCAGCATGGGGTTCAATTTATAGAGGCTGAGGGTGCCCAACATAGCCGTACGGCTAGGGACCTCATGTGCCCAAACCATCCGTATGACTCGACTTGGCGAGCTTCTGGATTTTTCTAAGTTTAATTCCAGTTCAGTCCTGGAATATCAGGTTTATCCTAGTGAGGTCTCGGCCCATTGGTTTAACCCTAAATGGTACCAAGAATTCCTCTAAAGTAGGTCAATTTCAGATTAGGGTACTTACAGAGCCCCTCGGCAACGTCGCTTTTGAAGAAAGCGGGGTTGTCGATAAAACAAGCATCCCAATCTGATGGAAGGATGGCTTGGCCGATTTGTTCTATGGCTGGACCTAGGGGTATAGGATTCCTATGTATCCCTATTCGAGGGAATCAATCCTAACGTAGTTCGGGTGAGAGATTTTAAGGCTACTCAAACCTATAAGCATCCCAATCCGATGGGAGGACGGCTTGGCCGATTTATTCTATGGCTGGACTTAGAGGTATAAGATTCCTACGTATCCCTATTCGAGGGAATCAATCCTAACGTAGTTCGGGTGAGATATTTTATGGCTACTCAAACCTATAAGCATCCCAATCCAATGGGAGGACGGCTTGGCCGATTTGTTCTATGGCTGGACCTAGAGGTATAAGATTCCTACGTATCCCTATTCGAGAGAATCAAGCCTAACGTAGTTCGGGTGAGAGATTTTAAGACTACTCAAACCTATAAGTATCCCAATCTGATGGGAGGACGGCTTGACCGATTTGATCTATGGCTGGACCTAGAGGTATAGGATTCCTACGAATCCCTATTAGAGGGAATCAAGCCTAACGTAGTTCGGGTGAGAGATTTTAAGGCTACTCAAACCTATTAGCATCCCAATCCGATGGGAGGACGGCTTGGCCGATTTGGGTGAGAGGGTTTAAGGCTACTCAAACATATAAGCATCTCAATCCGATGGGAGGACGCCTTGGCCGATTTAGGTGAGAAGGTCTACGGCTATTCAAACCTATAGGCATCCCAATCCGATGGAAGGACGGCTTGGCTGATTTGGGTGAGAGGGTTTAAGGCTACTCAAACCAATAGGCATCCCAATCCGATGGGAGGACGGCTTGGCTGATTTGGGTGAGAGGGTTTAGGCTACTCAAACCTATAGGCATCCCAATCCGATGGGAGGACGGCTTGGCCGATTTGGGTGAGTGGGTTTAAGGCTACTCAAAACTATAGGCATCCCAATCCGATGGGAGGACGGCTTGGCCGATCTGGGTGAGAGGGTTTAAGTGTACTCAAACCTATAAGCATCCCAATCCGATGGGAGGACGGCATGGCCGATTTAGGTGAGAGGGTTTAAGTCTACTCAAACCTATAGGCATCCCAATCCGATGGGAGGACGGCTTGGCCGATTTGGGGGAGAGGGATTAAGGCTACTCAAACCTATAAGCATCCCAATCCGATGGGAGGACGGCTTGGCCGATTTGGGTGAGAGGGTTTAAGGCTACTCAAACCTATAGGCATCCCAATCCGATGGGAGGACGGCTTGGCCGATATGGGTGAGAGGGTTTAAGGCTACTCAAACCTATAGGCATCCCAATCCGATGGGAGGACGGCTTGGCCGATTTGGGTGAGAGGGTTTAAGGCTACTCAAACCTATAGGCATCCCAATCCGATGGGAGGACGGCTTGGCCGATCTGGATGAGAGGGTTTAAGGCTACTCAAACCTATAGGCATCCCAATCCGATGGGAAGACGGCTTGGGCGATTTGGGTTAGAGGGTTTAAGGCTACTCAAACCTATAGACATCCCAATCCAATGGGAGTACGGCTTGGCCGATCTGGGTGAGAGGGTTTAAGGCTACTCAAACCTATAGGCATCCCAATCCGATGGGGGGACGGCTTGGCCGATCTGGGTGACAGGGTTTAAGGCTACTCAAACCTATAGGCATCCCAATCCGATGGGAGGACTGCTTGGCCGATCTGGGTGAGAGGGTTTAAGGCTACTCAAACCTATAGACATCCCAATCCGATGGGAGGATGGCTTGGCCGATCTGGGTGAGAGGGTTTAAGGCTACTCAAACATATAGTCATCCCAATCCGATGGGAGGACGGCTTGGCCAATCTGGGTGAGAGGGTTTAAGGCTACTCAAACCTATAGGCATCCCAATCCGATGGGAGGACGGCTTGGCCAATCTGGGTGAGAGGGTTTAAGGCTACTCAAACCTATAAGCATCCCAAACCGATGGGAGGACGGCTTGGCCGATTTAGGTTAGAGGGTTTAAGGATACTCAAACCTATAAGCATCCCAATCCGATGGGAGGACGGCTTGGCTGATTTGGGTGAGAGGGTTTAAGGATACTCAAACCTATAGACATCCCAATCCGATGGGAGAACGGCTTGGCCGATTTGGGTGAGAGGGTTTAAGGCTACTCAAACCTATAGGCATCCCAATCCGATGGGAGGACGGCTTGGCCGATTTGGGTGAGAGGGTTTAAGGCTACTCAAACCTATAGGCATCTCAATCCGATGGGAGGACGGCTTGGCCGATTTGGGTGAAAGGGTTTAAGGCTACTCAAACCTATAAGCATCCCAATCCGATGGGAGGACGGCTTGGCCGATTTGGGTGAGAGGGTTTAAGGCTACTTAAACCTATAGGCATCCCAATCCGATGGGAGGACAGCTTGGCCGATTTGGCTGAGAGGGTTTAAGGCTACTCAATGGGTGAGAGGGTTTAAGGCTACTCAAACCTTAGGCATCCCAATCCGATGGGAGGACGGCTTGGCCGATCTGGGTGAGAGAGTTTAAGGCTACTCAAACCTATAGGAATCCCAATCCGATGGGAGGACGGTTTGGCCGATCTGGGTGAGAGGGTTTAAGGCTACTCAAACCTATAGGCATCCCAAACCGATGGGAGGACGGCTTGGCCGATCTGGGTGAGAGGGTTTAAGGCTACTCAAACCTATAAGCATCCTAAACCGATGGGAGGACGGCTTGGCCGATTTAGGTGAGAGGGTTTAAGGCTACTCAAACCTATAAGCATCCCAATCCGATGGGAGGACGGCTTGGCCGATTTGGGGGAGAGGGATTAAGGCTACTCAAACCTATAAGCATCCCAATCCGATGGGAGGACGGCTTGGCCGATTTGGGTGAGAGGGTTTAAGGCTACTCAAACCTATAGGCATCCCAATCCGATGGGAGGACGGCTTGGCCGATATGGGTGAGAGGGTTTAAGGCTACTCAAACCTATAGGCATCCCAATCCGATGGGAGGACGGCTTGGCCGATTTGGGTGAGAGGGTTTAAGGCTACTCAAACCTATAGGCATCCCAATCCGATGGGAGGACGGCTTGGCCGATCTGGATGAGAGGGTTTAAGGCTACTCAAACCTATAGGCATCCCAATCCGATGGGAAGACGGCTTGGGCGATTTGGGTTAGAGGGTTTAAGGCTACTCAAACCTATAGACATCCCAATCCAATGGGAGTACGGCTTGGCCGATCTGGGTGAGAGGGTTTAAGGCTACTCAAACCTATAGGCATCCCAATCCGATGGGGGGACGGCTTGGCCGATCTGGGTGACAGGGTTTAAGGCTACTCAAACCTATAGGCATCCCAATCCGATGGGAGGACTGCTTGGCCGATCTGGGTGAGAGGGTTTAAGGCTACTCAAACCTATAGACATCCCAATCCGATGGGAGGATGGCTTGGCCGATCTGGGTGAGAGGGTTTAAGGCTACTCAAACATATAGTCATCCCAATCCGATGGGAGGACGGCTTGGCCAATCTGGGTGAGAGGGTTTAAGGCTACTCAAACCTATAGGCATCCCAATCCGATGGGAGGACGGCTTGGCCAATCTGGGTGAGAGGGTTTAAGGCTACTCAAACCTATAAGCATCCCAAACCGATGGGAGGACGGCTTGGCCGATTTAGGTTAGAGGGTTTAAGGATACTCAAACCTATAAGCATCCCAATCCGATGGGAGGACGGCTTGGCTGATTTGGGTGAGAGGGTTTAAGGATACTCAAACCTATAGACATCCCAATCCGATGGGAGAACGGCTTGGCCGATTTGGGTGAGAGGGTTTAAGGCTACTCAAACCTATAGGCATCCCAATCCGATGGGAGGACGGCTTGGCCGATTTGGGTGAGAGGGTTTAAGGCTACTCAAACCTATAGGCATCCCAATCCGATGGGAGGACGGCTTGGCCGATTTGGGTGAGAGGGTTTAAGGCTACTCAAACCTATAGGCATCTCAATCCGATGGGAGGACGGCTTGGCCGATTTGGGTGAAAGGGTTTAAGGCTACTCAAACCTATAAGCATCCCAATCCGATGGGAGGACGGCTTGGCCGATTTGGGTGAGAGGGTTTAAGGCTACTTAAACCTATAGGCATCCCAATCCGATGGGAGGACAGCTTGGCCGATTTGGCTGAGAGGGTTTAAGGCTACTCAATGGGTGAGAGGGTTTAAGGCTACTCAAACCTTAGGCATCCCAATCCGATGGGAGGACGGCTTGGCCGATCTGGGTGAGAGAGTTTAAGGCTACTCAAACCTATAGGAATCCCAATCCGATGGGAGGACGGTTTGGCCGATCTGGGTGAGAGGGTTTAAGGCTACTCAAACCTTTAGGCATCCCAAACCGATGGGAGGACGGCTTGGCCGATCTGGGTGAGAGGGTTTAAGGCTACTCAAACCTATAAGCATCCTAAACCGATGGGAGGACGGCTTGGCCGATTTAGGTGAGAGGGTTTAAGGCTACTCAAACCTATAAGCATCCCAATCCGATGGGAGGACGGCTTGGCCGATTTGGGTGAGAGTGTTTAAGGCTACTCAAACCTATAGGCATCCCAATCCGATGGGAGGACGGCTTGGCCGATTTGGGTGAAAGGGTTTAAGGCTACTCAAACCTATAGGCATCCCAATCCGATGGGAGGACGGCTTGGCCGATATGGGTGAGTGGGTTTAAGGCTACTCAAACCTATAGGCATCCCAATCCGATGGGAGGACGGCTTGGCCGATTTGGGTGAGAGGGTTTAAGGCTACTCAAACCTATAGGCATCCCAATCCGATGGGAGGACGGCTTGGCCGATTTGGGTGAAAGGGTTTAAGGCTACTCAAACCTATAAGCATCCCAATCCGATGGGAGGACGGCTTGCCCGATTTGGGTGAGAGGGTTTAAGGCTACTCAAACCTATAGGCATCCCAATCCGATGGGAGGACGGCTTGGCCGATTTGGGTTAGAGGGTTTAAGGCTACTCAAACCTATAGGCATCCCAATCCGATGGGAAGACGGCTTGGCCGATTTGGGTGAGAGGGTTTAAGCCTACTCAAACCTATAAGCATCCCAATCCGATGGGAGGACGGCTTGGCCGATTTGGGTGAGAGGGTTTAAGGCTACTCAAACCTATAGGCATCCCAATCCGATGGGAGGACGGCTTGGCCGATATGGGTGAGAGGGTTTAAGGCTACTCAAACCTATAGGCATCCCAATCCGATGGGAGGACGGCTTGGCCGATTTGGGTGAGAGGGTTTAAGGCTACTCAAACCTATAGGCATCCCAATCCGATGGGAGGACGGCTTGGCCGATCTGGATGAGAGGGTTTAAGGCTACTCAAACCTATAGGCATCCCAATCCGATGGGAAGACGGCTTGGCCGATTTGGGTTAGAGGGTTTAAGGCTACTCAAACCTATAGACATCCCAATCCAATGGGAGTACGGCTTGGCCGATCTGGGTGAGAGGGTTTAAGGCTACTCAAACCTATAGGCATCCCAATCCGATGGGGGGACGGCTTGGCCGATCTGGGTGACAGGGTTTAAGGCTACTCAAACCTATAGGCATCCCAATCCGATGGGAGGACTGCTTGGCCGATCTGGGTGAGAGGGTTTAAGGCTACTCAAACCTATAGACATCCCAATCCGATGGGAGGATGGCTTGGCCGATCTGGGTGAGAGGGTTTAAGGCTACTCAAACCTATAGGCATCCCAATCCGATGGGAGGACAGCTTGGCCAATCTGGGTGAGAGGGTTTAAGGCTACTCAAACCTATAGGCATCCCAATCCGATGGGAGGACGGCTTGGCCAATCTGGGTGAGAGGGTTTAAGGCTACTCAAACCTATAAGCATCCCAAACCGATGGGAGGACGGCTTGGCCGATTTAGGTTAGAGGGTTTAAGGATACTCAAACCTATAAGCATCCCAATCCGATGGGAGGACGGCTTGGCCGATTTGGGTGAGAGGGTTTAAGGATACTCAAACCTATAGACATCCCAATCCGATGGGAGAACGGCTTGGCCGATTTGGGTGAGAGGGTTTAAGGCTACTCAAACCTATAGGCATCCCAATCCGATGGGAGGACGGCTTGGCCGATTTGGGTGAGAGGGTTTAAGGCTACTCAAACCTATAGGCATCCCAATCCGATGGGAGGACGGCTTGGCCGATTTGGGTGAGAGGGTTTAAGGCTACTCAAACCTATAGGCATCTCAATCCGATGGGAGGACGGCTTGGCCGATTTGGGTGAAAGGGTTTAAGGCTACTCAAACCTATAAGCATCCCAATCCGATGGGAGGACGGCTTGGCCGATTTGGGTGAGAGGGTTTAAGGCTACTTAAACCTATAGGCATCCCAATCCGATGGGAGGACAGCTTGGCCGATTTGGCTGAGAGGGTTTAAGGCTACTCAATGGGTGAGAGGGTTTAAGGCTACTCAAACCTTAGGCATCCCAATCCGATGGGAGGACGGCTTGGCCGATCTGGGTGAGAGAGTTTAAGGCTACTCAAACCTATAGGCATCCCAATCCGATGGGAGGACGGTTTGGCCGATCTGGGTGAGAGGGTTTAAGGCTACTCAAACCTATAGGCATCCCAAACCGATGGGAGGACGGCTTGGCCGATCTGGGTGAGAGGGTTTAAGGCTACTCAAACCTATAAGCATCCTAAACCGATGGGAGGACGGCTTGGCCGATTTAGGTGAGAGGGTTTAAGGCTACTCAAACCTATAAGCATCCTAATCCGATGGGATGACGGCTTGGCCGATTTGGGTGATAGGGTTTAAGGCTACTCAAACCTATAGGCATCCCAATCCGATGGGAGGACGGCTTGGCCGATATGGGTGAGTGGGTTTAAGGCTACTCAAACCTATAGGCATCCCAATCCGATGGGAGGACGGCTTGGCCGATTTGGGTGAGAGGGTTTAAGGCTACTCAAACCTATAGGCATCCCAATCCGATGGGAGGACGGCTTGGCCGATTTGGGTGAAAGGGTTTAAGGCTACTCAAACCTATAAGCATCCCAATCCGATGGGAGGACGGCTTGCCCGATTTGGGTGAGAGGGTTTAAGGCTACTCAAACCTATAGGCATCCCAATCCGATGGGAGGACAGCTTGGCCGATTTGGCTGAGAGGGTTTAAGGCTACTCAATGGATGAGAGGGTTTAAGGCTACTCAAACCTTAGGCATCCCAATCCGATGGGAGGACGGCTTGGCCGATCTGGGTGAGAGGGTTTAAGGCTACTCAAACCTATAGGCATCCCAATCCGATGGGAGGACGGTTTGGCCGATCTGGGTGAGAGGGTTTAAGGCTACTCAAACCTATAGGCATCCCAAACCGATGGGAGGACGGCTTGGCCGATCTGGGTGAGAGGGTTTAAGGCTACTCAAACCTATAAGCATCCCAAACCGATGGGAGGACGGCTTGGCCGATTTAGGTGGGAGGGTTTAAGGATACTCAAACCTATAAGCATCCCAATCCGATGGGAGGATGGCTTGGCCGATTTGGGTGAGAGGGTTTAAGGCTACTCAAACCTATAAGCATCCCAACCCGATGGGAGGACGGCTTGGCCGATTTGGGTGAGAGGGTTTAAGGCTACTCAAACCTATAGGCATCCCAATCCGATGGGAGGACGGCTTGGCCGATTTGGGTGAGAGGGTTTTAGGCTACTCAAACCTATAGGCATCCCAATCCGATGGGAGGACGGCTTGGCCGATTTGGGTGAGAGGGTTTAAGGCTACTCAAACCTTTAAGCATCCCAATCCGATGGGAGGACGGCTTGGCCGATTTGGTTGAGAGGGTTTAAGGCTACTCAAACCTATAGGCATCCCAATCCGATGGGAGGACGGCTTGGCCGATTTGGTTGAGAGGGTTTAAGGCTACTCAAACCTATAGGCATCCCAATCCGATGGGAGGACGGCTTGGCCGATCTGGGTGAGAGGGTTTAAGGCTACTCAAACCTATAGGCATCCCAATCCGATGGGGGGATGGCTTGGCCGATCTGGGTGAGAGGGTTTAAGGCTACTCAAACCTATAGGCATCCCAATCCGATGGGAGGACGGCTTGGCCGATCTGGGTGACAGGGTTTAAGGCTACTCAAACCTATAGGCATCCCAATCCGATGGGAGGACGGCTTGGCCGATCTGGGTGACAGGGTTTAAGGCTACTCAAACCTATAGACATCCCAATCCGATGGGAGGACGGCTTGGCCGATCTGGGTGAGAGGGTTTAAGGCTACTCAAACCTATAGGCATCCTAATCCGATGGGAGGACGGCTTGGCCGATCTGGGTGAGAGGGTTTAAGGCTACTCAAACCTATAGGCATCCCAATCCGATGGGAGGACGGCTTGGCCGATCTGGGTGAGAGGGTTTAAGGATACTCAAACCTATAGACATCCCAATCCGATGGGAGGACGGCTTGGCCGATCTGGGTGAGAGGGTTTAAGGCTACTCAAACCTATAAGCATCCCAATCCGATGGGAGGACGGCTTGGCCGATTTGGGTGAGAGGGTTTAAGGCTACTCAAACCAATAAGCATCCCAATCCGATGGGAGGACGGCTTGGCCGATTTGGGTGAGAGGGTTTAAGGCTACTCAAACCTATAGGCATCCTAATCCGATGGGAGGACGGCTTGGCCGATTTGGGTGAGAGGGTTTTAGGCTACTCAAACCTATAGGCATCCCAATCCGATGGGAGGACGGCTTGGCCGATTTGGGTGAGAGGGTTTTAGGCTAGTCAAACCTATAGGCATCCCAATCCGATGGGAGGACGGCTTGGCCGATTTGGGTGAGAGGGTTTAAGGCTACTCAAACCTATAGGCATCCCAATCCGATGGGAGGACGGCTTGGCCGATTTGGGTGAGAGGGTTTAAGGCTACTCAAACCTATAGGCATCCCAATCCGATGGGGGGACGGCTTGGCCGATTTGGGTGAGAGGGTTTAAGGCTACTCAAACCTATAGGCATCCCAATCCGATGGGAGGACGGCTTGGCCGATTTAGGTAAGAGGGTTTAAGGCTACTGAAACCTATAAGCTGTTGGTAGTGGTGCCCTAGGCACGTTTAATAAACGTTGTAATTGTTATCATTTATTTCATATCAATAAAGAGATGTTTTGATTATTTTTGTTGTTCATGTTTACTTATAATAATCTCTGTCCCTAGTACTTGTTAAGCACTAGTATAAAGGCTAAGTGATCATGGGATGATCATGTTAGATTTATGGGTACTAGTTTGGAATAAGGTACTGGACATGACCCGCTGTATGAGATTTATGTCATGGTCTATATCAAACATATATCTCATATTAGTTATGTCATTCGAATCCTTGGACATGAAGTTATTATAGTCTTCCACTTGATGAACATTATGTTTGTCATATTCAAACGCTACCTTTAACCGGATAGTTATAAAGGGTATGATTGGCATAATCGGATTCACGTAGGGAAGAATAATAAGCTAAATGGATTTGTCCCTCTTCGGAGAGATGTCAAGCTTGGGCCTCTCGTAGGAATAATGTTGATGAAAATGTTCGTCCGGACTCAAATGAATTGATTAGATCAATGTCATTTATATTATCAACATATTCGGAATCAAGAAAGTACTGAACGAAACAAGTTGACTGTTTGACCATGACTTGTGTTCAATGACATCGTGGACAAAGGGATTGTGACATATTCTAAAGGAATGCGAACTTGTATCTAGTTATACTATTTGGGTAGGTATGACGGTTTGCTAGAACCTAATCATATCTTATGGTTTCATGTTTGAACCCATTGTTAACTTAGTATAATCCTAGAGGGTCACACACAATAGAACAAATCTTAAATAAGGACTATATTGGAATTTTGGAAATTCTGGAAATCTGGGGAAGTGGGCGACCGTGTCGCGACCCCGGACCCCGCGGGCCCGAGACCGCGAGCTGGACGTCGACTTAAAACCAATACTCTAAAATGAAGAAGGTAAAAATTCCACTTTGAACCAAAAGATTTTAACACAAGGTTTGGAAAATCCAAGTTTAACAACACCATAAAACAACTAGTGTAAGCTCCACAAGCTCACACCCAAGATACAAAATATTACAATTCTTAATGACGTCAATAATGGTAAAACTATCCCCAAAAAGTTATACATTTAAATAATGTAAACCGATCCATAACAACCTGCCCCAAAATCTCAATCCTCTCGACGTCCTCCTCGATCCGCGAATCCTAATCCTTTTCCTCCTGGGGGGGGTTAAGGAAAAACAAAGATGGAAATAAACGGGGTGAGATAAAATCTCAGTAAGTTACTAATGCAACTACATGACATGCTAATATGCAATGACCGATAGCAATTAACATAAGATAGATAGCAGCGGAATAATAAGTGACATGCTGTCAAACAGTAATATCCAATAATCAATCATATAAATAAACATATAACAACAAATGAGAGGCTCCCTATCGCCAACCGTCCCATACCGGTTGGAAATAACGACCAGCTCAACATGCAACACATAAAGCTGAAATAAACACTCATAAGTGGATACATAGCCAAGGTTTTACCCAACTGAAAGAACCAAATAAAGGTCGCTGCGCAGCTTCAATAATCAACAATCAACATCTTCATAGCAGCATGAAAGCTCGAAGAGAAAACCCCGGTCAGAAGCGACCGATCAACAAACCACCTTCATAGTAGCATGAAAGCTGAAGAGAAACCCGGTACCGGAACCAATAACCAAATGAAGTGTCACAAAGGACGGGAGACATGCCACAAAGTCATGCTCCAAGTATAGCTAAAATGCACACAAAGGAGCTATCTCTTCTCACATCCAAGGCCAATCTGGAGGAGGGTAATAATTGGGCAAAACAATGGTCAACATCATAATGGACTTGGCTTGTGCCATCATAATATTTCGCATCGCCCGAAACACACACACAATGCCAGCTGGGCTTCCAAATAAATGCTAAGTAATAAAATACTAGCACGATAAACAACGAAGGATTCCAAAGTAGGGAATCATACCAATTAATCACCATAAAAGATGCAAACGATTACTCAAGAAGAGTTCAACAACAATAGCACAAGGAGTTTCTCATAAAAGAGTCCAACAACATTGACCATTAAAACATAATGATTCCAAGATAAGGCACGTACCAAATACATCCTAAATATGATACCCACAAGTTAATCATAAAGAGCACAACCCAAACGGTCACTCGCAAATGGCACAATGACTATTACCAAAATGACCCTAAACATTTACTCATAAGGATATACTAGGACTATGAACTCAACCATCTCATCACACCTGGAATTCCAAATATGAAATCCGAATGAATACATCTTAAGGTTAATCAAACCGTAGGGACCCAATTGCCAATTCGCGCTTTATCTCCGTTCATAACGAACCCATTCTAAACACCCCAAACGAATCCAAAAGGTTACACTTATTAGAACATGATCACGACTGGACTAAACCCTACACTTTGGTGTTCAGTAACCACCCTCTAGGTACTATAGGGCATCGCCTAAAACCTAGACCAAGGCTCACTCAAAAATCAATTCGATTGGAACAATCACGAACACATCATAAGATGCCCAAACATATACCAAATGATCATCACAAGGATAAGTCAAACCAACAATACCTCAATAAGATGTTCCAAAGTCTCAATTAACACTTAATTCATTTCAAACACAAACTTGATCACAAAGGACCCAATTATATCACTAGAGTGTACTACAATGATCACTAAGGTCGACTAGAAGGACACCCAAGATTTAGACCAAAACACGTTCTTTAATCACAAAATTTTGACAAATGTTGGACTTTCAGAGATCTGTGCGGCCGCCCAGACGGGTATGTGCGGTCGCCCAAAAAGACCCAAAACAAGAACAAAAGCATTCAGATAGATGTGCGGTCGCCCAGGCTATTTTGTGCGGCCGCCCAATCTTCCGGATTGCCAGAAGTCGGGAAGAACAACATGGGTTCTTCCATTTTCAAACCCAAAACACATTCAACCAAAATCAAACCTCCCAGCTCATGTACTAATGTACCAAAACAATGTATATCTAGGGTGGGGACTCAAATACACCATTTATCACCCAAAACCAATAATCAAACCCATCATTCCAAAAATCACCATTTTTGACCAAAAACCCAAATAAATTCCAAACAAATTCAAAACTCATCCAAACTTCAAATGTAACACATCAAACAATATCTAAACATGATATGAACATTTTAGCATTAAAATGGGGGAAAAGTAACTTACTTGGATTTTCTCAAAGTTGATGGATTTCAAATCTTTTTTATTCTACGCGATCCTATCGACGATCTAAACAATGTTCACGTTTTAAGAAATGAATAATAATGAGAGGAAGAAGGAGAAAAAGAAGAGAGAAGGAAGGGAATGAGAAACTTACCAATGGAGGAGAGAGAGGGTGAGTTTGCTGGGAAAGTGAAGAATGAGTGAGGGAGAAGGTGAGGGAGGTGAGGGGAGTAGGGGGAAATAATTCAAAATGTTTCATCTAGGCCCCTCCCCTTCCATTAACACAATGCTACACTCCCTACTAACAATTAAGACCCAACAATACCACATTAACCCAACTACTCGAATAAAATGCTAGGCATAATTATTATAGCACATAAAATGCACACATAATTATTTAAATAAATAATAATTTAAATAAATAAATAAGCAAATAAATAAATAAATAATTATTTATTACTAATAAGATAGAGCCTATATTTCGGGTCGTGACATTCACTCCCCCTTAAAGAAAATTCGACCCGAATTTTAACGAGACTCACCCGAAAGACCAAATAGCTACGGATACGATAGTTCCGCCATTTCTCAAATTCCTCAATTATCCATTCTAAACCACCACGTAGTAACCTTAAATAATGTTCACGATACCACGACCTCTCGCACATAACTTCCTTCAATCATAACCTTCACTACTAATTAGAATCCACAATCAAAATTGGAGAATCCCAATTGCTCCCAATCATAACTCTCGAGATATCCCAAGCTCACCTTATTCATAACCTAAATTACACTGCAAAGGTGTTTCCTTTCGTAAATCGCATACTTAGTAGTATTCCCCAGAAATTCAAAACATCACCATCCCGAGCCTAATTAGCTTTTAAAATATATAAAGGCTAAAGAAATTTCTATTTCCACAATATTCATCGAAATGGCTATATCTCTATGGATTACCATTATAGTGTCTTCACTTTGAGTTAACACCTTAAATAAATAGTACCATACAAACCCCAAAATTTCTCGTACAAAGTGTCCACTTAAATCTATGTTATACTCTCATCCCTTCATTAATCTGGTCTTGAAGCCTAAACCATTCAATATACTCAATAGTCCGCAAAACGATCCAAATTTCATCTTCAAAAGATTTTCTCTAACTCCCATTTAAGTCGTAATCCGTGCTCATATACCCAAAGGAAATCAACGAACTCTAAATTCAATAGCTAAACCCAGTTAGTCTCTCACGCATACATTTATTGACTTAATGATATTTAAGCTCAATGGTACTACCATCATAATAAACCAATTGTCTAGCAACGCTCCAATTGACCCAATACCAATTCATGATATTCCTTAATTATGCCCAAGTATTGATAATCAACTTCCTGCACATACCCTTGATCCACTTCGGGAAACGCCACCAAGAAGAGATTTAGGACCAAAGAACCACTATTTAACCAAAATTTCAAAATGCCTTTAACATAGATTGAGAAATTATTACTCTCTCAAAATGTACTTAGTCCTTTCTAACTTAACACGCTTACCACCATTAATGATCATAACTCCTACAACAAACTCCTCATCCATAACAAATCGTACACCTCTCCATGCTAATCCATTCCGATACATTCACGGAGATGCACTAAAAATAAACAAAAATATCCTACCAAGACATCCTCAATTGAATCCTCAACTCTTATAACCCATCCGATGCCATAAGGACATTGATCTAAATATTAGCACTACAACCTTGTACCACAACAACCCAATTTAACCCAAGCTCCTCCTCAAACACTAGGTACTATTCGGAAGAAAACGAAAATCTTACGAATGATATATACACCCAACAAACTGACCGAAACTAAATACTCGGATTTCAATTAAGAAAAGATAGGTATAACTCTACCCAAAGGAACGGTCTCAAACAGTTTTAAGAAACTAGGAATGGAGAATATAACAATCCCCTACAACAATAGATTAAAGCAATAGTAACATCAAAATCTTGTAATAGCAACGTGGCAAATTTAGCAGGTAAGTTCTATCTACCTTTAAGCACAACATGAGCACACAAGACTCTATCAGATATCCTACACTCCTCCATAGGAGTAGACACTGACAACACATAAGTCAAAGACTCAAGAGAAATAAATGCAACTAAATGCACACAAACATGAGAATGCGATGATCCTAAAATGCACGCGCTCGCTCTCTCGACACAAAATTAATACCTCCTGAAACTGATGAATCACCCGTTGAGTGCTGATTGATCGCAAATACCCTACCCTGAACTTTTAGGGTTTCCCGAAGCATCCCTCTTCTGACCCTGTGGTATTCCAGTTCCTGTCCCCGATGACTGAACTCTAAACCTCGGACAATTTTTAACGAAGTGTCCCAACTGACCACACTTCACACATTTTCCTTGCTTCTTCCAACACTTGTCTTCTGAGTGTCCTTTCCTCTGACAGTAGCTGCAGACTTTCCCATTTTGTGCCCCCTTATTAGAACCTTGATTTCCTACTGTTGGTTGCCCTTGAATTTGCCTTCTGAATCGAGTTTGCACTCCAGAATTACCTCTGTTATCCGAACGTTGCTGTTGTGACTTACTCTGCCCTCCTTGCTTACCCGGGTTAACCATCTCAGTCTTCCTTTTGTGTTCCCCAATATCCTGCTCAATCAAGTAGGCTCGATCCACCGCATCCTGAAAAGGTTGAATTCTTTGGGCTAAAAGTTGAGTCCTAATAGCTGTCTTCAAACCCCTGATCAATCTCATCGCTTTCTGCTCCTCGGTCCGCACAAGGTAGTCACAACGCCTGGCTAATTCTGTGAACTTAGCTGAGTACTGTGCTACTGACATCATGCCTTGCTCCAAGCTGAGGAACTCGACCTCTTTCCGGTTTTGATTCACTAGAGAGATAAAATGATCCTTGAATTTCCTCACGAACCACTCCCAAGGATATGGTACAAGAGTCGCGTCCCAACTAGTCTTCAGTGCCTTCCACCAATGTTCCGCAGCCCCCACGAGCTTATAAGCTGCAAACAGAACCCTATCCTCATCAGTGCAACCAAAGACATCGTAGATTTTCTCCATCGATTCTATCCATAGCTCGGCTTTCTTCACATCCGGCTCACCGTCGTACTCACTTGGTTTCAACTTTAAGAACTGCTCCAACCCATATCGCGGAGGTGCTACATGTTCCTCTCTCGGCCCTTGGTCACGAATTGATTTCACGGCCTCCTCAAACCTGCCCTGAAACACTGTACGGTTTTCATCCCTTAGACCATTAAGATTCTGAGTCCCACTGATGTCTTCACTAGCTCTTCTAGCCATTGAGAACAATTACCTGCATAAAACATCAACCGTTACTCACTCCGAACACAACTACCCTCCTAGGTCATACTAGTCCACCTAGACTTATACTTAGAGCCAAACCATGGCTCTGATACCAACTGTCGCGACCCCGGACCCCGCGGGCCCGAGACCGCGAGCTGGACGTCGACTTAAAACCAATACTCTAAAATGAAGAAGGTAAAAATTCCACTTTGAACCAAAAGATTTTAACACAAGGTTTGGAAAATCCAAGTTTAACAACACCATAAAACAACTAGTGTAAGCTCCACAAGCTCACACCCAAGATACAAAATATTACAATTCTTAATGACGTCAATAATGGTAAAACTATCCCCAAAAGGTTATACATTTAAATAATGTAAACCGATCCATAACAACCTGCCCCAAAATCTCAATCCTCTCGACGTCCTCCTCGATCCGCGAATCCTAATCCTTTTCCTCCTGGGGGGGGTTAAGGAAAAACAAAGATGGAAATAAACGGGGTGAGATAAAATCTCAGTAAGTTACTAATGCAACTACATGACATGCTAATATGCAATGACCGATAGCAATTAACATAAGATAGATATCAGCGGAATAATAAGTGACATGCTGTCAAACAGTAATATCCAATAATCAATCATATAAATAAACATATAACAACAAATGAGAGGCTCCCTATCGCCAACCGTCCCATACCGGTTGGAAATAACGACCAGCTCAACATGCAACACATAAAGCTGAAATAAACACTCATAAGTGGATACATAGCCAAGGTTACACCCAACTGAAAGAACCAAATAAAGGTCGCTGCGCAGCTTCAATAATCAACAATCAACATCTTCATAGCAGCATGAAAGCTCGAAGAGAAAACCCCGGTCAGAAGCGACCGATCAACAAACCATCTTCATAGTAGCATGAAAGCTGAAGAGAAACCCGGTACCGGAACCAATAACCAAATGAAGTGTCACAAGGGACGGGAGACATGCCACAAAGTCATGCTCCAAGTATAGCTAAAATGCACACAAAGGAGCTAGCTCTTCTCACATCCAAGGCCAATCTGGAGGAGGGTAATAATTGGGCAAAACAATGGTCAACATCATAATGGACTTGGCTTGTGCCATCATAATATTTCGCATCGCCCGAAACACACACACAATGCCAGCTGGGCTTCCAAATAAATGCTAAGTAATAAAATACTAGCACGATAAACACAAAGGATTCCAAAGTAGGGAATCATACCAATTAATCACCATAAAAGATGCAAACGATTACTCAAGAAGAGTTCAACAACAATAGCACAAGGAGTTTCTCATAAAAGAGTCCAACAACATTGACCATTAAAACATAATGATTCCAAGATAAGGCACGTACCAAATACATCCTAAATATGATACCCACAAGTTAATCATAAAGAGCACAACCCAAACGGTCACTCGCAAATGGCACAATGACTATTACCAAAATGACCCTAAACATTTACTCATAAGGATATACTAGGACTATGAACTCAACCATCTCATCACACCTGGAATTCCAAATATGAAATCCGAATGAATACATCTTAAGGTTAATCAAACCGTAGGGACCCAATTGCCAATTCGCGCTTTATCTCCGTTCATAACGAACCCATTCTAAACACCCCAAACGAATCCAAAAGGTTACACTTATTAGAACATGATCACGACTGGACTAAACCCTACACTTTGGTGTTCAGTAACCACCCTCTAGGTACTATAGGGCATCGCCTAAAACCTAGACCAAGGCTCACTCAAAAATCAATTCGATTGGAACAATCACGAACACATCATAAGATGCCCAAACATATACCAAATGATCATCACAAGGATAAGTCAAACCAACAATACCTCAATAAGATGTTCCAAAGTCTCAATTAACACTTAATTCATTTCAAACACAAACTTGATCACAAAGGACCCAATTATATCACTAGAGTGTACTACAATGATCACTAAGGTCGACTAGAAGGACACCCAAGATTTAGACCAAAACACGTTCTTTAATCACAAAATTTTGACAAATGTTGGACTTTCAGAGATCTGTGCGGCCGCCCAGACGGGTATGTGCGGTCGCCCAAAAAGACCCAAAACTAGAACAAAAGCATTCAGATAGATGTGCGGTCGCCCAGGCTATTTTGTGCGGCCGCCCAATCTTCCGGATTGCCAAAAATCGGGAAGAACAACATGGGTTCTTCCATTTTCAAACCCAAAACACATTCAACCAAAATCAAACCTCCCAGCTCATGTACTAATGTACCAAAACAATGTATATCTAGGGTGGGGACTCAAATACACCATTTATCACCCAAAACCAATAATCAAACCCATCATTCCAAAAATCACCATTTTTGACCAAAAACCCAAATAAATTCCAAACAAATTCAAAACTCATCCAAACTTCAAATGTAACACATCAAACAATATCTAAACATGATATGAACATTTTAGCATTAAAATGGGGGAAAAGTAACTTACTTGGATTTTCTCAAAGTTGATGGATTTCAAATCTTTTTTATTCTACGCGATCCTATCGACGATCTAAACAATGTTCACGTTTTAAGAAATGAATAATAATGAGAGGAAGAATGAGAAAAAGAAGAGAGAAGGAAGGGAATGAGAAACTTACCAATGGAGGAGAGAGAGGGTGAGTTTGCTGGGAAAGTGAAGAATGAGTGAGGGAGAAGGTGAGGGAGGTGAGGGGAGTAGGGGGAAATAATTCAAAATGTTTCATCTAGGCCCCTCCCCTTCCATTAACACAATGCTACACTCCCTACTAACAATTAAGACCCAACAATACCACATTAACCCAACTACTCGAATAAAATGCTAGGCATAATTATTATAGCACATAAAATGCACACATAATTATTTAAATAAATAATAATTTAAATAAATAAATAAGCAAATAAATAAATAAATAATTATTTATTACTAATAAGATAGAGCCTATATTTCGGGTCGTGACAGACCGCAAAGTATGGACTGGGCGGCCGCACACTTAGCTCAATTTTGTACCAGTTTGTTTCAGATAGTTGTGCGACCGCACAGTGGATTATGGGCGGCCGCACAGTACTGTCGGGGGCAGATTCCTAATTTGATTAGGAAACGAATTTTGGACGATTTTTGACACAAGTTTCCTATTTGTTATAGGTCCTACTTGTGTATAAAAGACCAAATTCGGCCAGCACTCTTAACCAATGATTTTGTGAGTCTCCAAAGAGTTTGAGAGAGTTTATTTTGTTCTAAGATATCTTTTGATTGAAGAACAAAATAACACACAAATTCATATTCAATTGTAAAAGTGTGTTTCATAATTGTTGGTCTAGCAACCAAGATCAAGAAGCTCCTTGATATTCGTTCGTGGTGTGGATACCGCTAGAGGGTGAAGCTCATCATCTTCAAAGTTCGTGTTCTTACTTTTTTCGTGATCAAGCTTCAAATCTCCACCAAGATCAAAGCTAGAATTCAAAGTCATCAAGGGTTAGTTTCTCCTCTATTCATAGTATTGTATTTGATTTAATCATATGAACGGATCTATGGGCTTTGGGTTTCAAAATTTTAAATGCTAAATTCCGCTGCGCATGTTACTCCGAAACCCAACAGTGGTATCAGAGCCCCGTTCATGTTGATTTTTTCAATACCTAGATCATGTTATGTGTATATAAATTGTTTATGTGCCTAGCATGATATGAATATTGGAATATATATGATGTTTATGTGTTATGTGATTTTATGTGGTTTATTTTTTTGCAACTTTAATCGCAGGATTCAATCGCAATAAATAAATTATGGTGGATTCAGAATTGTTGATTATTGATTTTTGATTGGATCAAAGTTTTAATAATCGGGGAAAAACAATTTTGAGACAAAATTTTCGAACTTTAAAAATTCTGCACATTCTGATGGCACCGGGCGACCGCATGGAATAGGCTGGGCGGCCGCACGGTTTTGGGCGACCGCACAGGTCCTTCTTGGGCGACCGCACAAAAGGGTCAGAAATTCTGATTTTGGTCAAAAACAAAATCTGGAATTTTTCGAAAAATTCAACAAAACCAGTAACAGAACCAGTCCAGACTTGCTGATCTGGAATGGGTTTTGGGTAGTTGGTTTGTGTGTGGATTTTGGGGTTTGATTTTCCTATTTGTTTTAGTCTTGTGATTCCTAGATTGGTTCAAGGTTTGGATGGCTAATCTGCGTTCATCGAGATTGTGTTTCCCAAACTTGATCGCAATCAAAGTTTCAAAGATAAAACGAAGTTAGAATTATGAAGAGTTCATAATTGCTAAAATTGAGAAACAAAGTTCTTGATTCAAAGATTGGAGATCCATGTGGAATTGTTGATGCAATTGGCCTACGTTCATCGAGACCATCTATTGCTTAGTTTCGGCCACATGGACTACTTTCTTGGTTTCTTGAATTAGTGCGGGATTGTGGTTGCCTTATGGCTTAGTTCGACCGCACTTCTTGTTGTCTTGATTTGGAGATAATAACCAAAGTTGAAATAGTCTCATCCTCATAATTATAGAGAAACTAATGACACATAAATATCATGCTTAAATTAATGGAGATTAATTTAGTGGCTAAACTTGATGTGTAACATGTTTATATTATGTGCTCATAAATGTGTTATATGATATATGTCATGAACCTTCAAAGAAAGTTTTAAGTCCTTCATTGCCATGCCATGATTAAAACACTTGTTTATACATGGGTGATCTTGATGTGGGTTCGCCTCCGCGAGGTGCATTAATTTTATTCATGTATGAGCAAGATGAGGTTCATTAATTTAATGTGGGCTTGCCTCCGCAAGGTGCATTAAATTGAATGGTTCCTATGCGTTTAAAATGGTTGGACTTAATTAGGCGTCAAAACGGTTTTGAGCCTAGGCAAAAGATGAGGTTAAACATGCCTTTTGAAATTGGATTTCTCAAGGAATCTCATAAAAGGATCTAAGAATCATATGGGATATGATTGACATGATTGTCTACCTAATTAATTTAGTTTTGAGCGGTCCGCCTCCGTGGACTCAAAAGTTAAATTAAAGTTGGATCTTAGCCCAATTAAATTATATTATACATTAGATGTACATGAAGGTTATATAATTTAGTGAGAGTATTTTGTTTGAAAAATACATTATTTATCTCTTTAATGAAACCGGTACTTATTAAATTTTGGAAATTTTGCATATTTGTAGATAATGACTACTAACTAGGGATGGCCAAATCGAACCGGAACCGGACCGGAACCGGAAAACCGGACCGGAAAAGCCCGGAACCGAAGCAAACCAGGGAGAAAACCGGAACCGGACGAACCGTAACCGCAAGACATCCGGGCCGGTTCAGGGTCACATATATGCCGAACCGGACCGGAACCGGACCAAAAATCCCTTGTTTTTCAATAATTTTAAAGGAGGGACCGGAACCGGACCGGAACCAGACCGAACCGGAATCGGATTGTGCCAAACCAGAACCGGGGTAAACGCGGGCCGGTTCAGGGTCACCCTTTTGCCGAACCGGAACCAGGCCCGGAACCGGTTTTGGCCATCCCTACTACTAACACTCAATCAATTTCGTTGCGATCGATCCTTGAGAAGGTTAAGCTCCAAGAGAATGGTACGAACTTTATGGATTGGATCTGTAGCCTAAGAATTGTTCTAAGGCAAGAAGATAAGCTGTACATTCTCGATGGGCCACTTCCTGCTGAACAAGAACCTACTGCCCCTAGGGCAGAAAGAGACAATTATAAGAAACATCGTAATGATTCTAGAGATGTAAGTTGTCTCATGCTTGCTACCATGTGCTCAAAACTCCAACAAAGTTTGGAACATTTGGAAGCCTATGAGATAGGCGTGGAGTTAAGAGCCATGTTTCAAGAACAAGCTAGGCAAGAGAGGTACAAGACCATTGTTGCATTCACTACTTGCAAAATGAATGAAGGGCAACAAGTGAGTCCTCACATGCTGAAAATGAAAGGTTATGTAGAGCACCTTGAGAAACTTGGCTATCCAATCCCATTGGAGCTAGCCACGGATCTCATTCTTAATTCATTGCCTAAAAGTTATAATCAGTTTGTGATGAATTATAACATGCATGGAATGGATAAGAATCTCTCCGAGTTGCATGGGATGCTTAAAACTGCGGAGATGAAGATTGCGGAGAAAGGTTCTCCCGTGCTCTTGGTTCATGATGGGAAGAAGGCTAGTGCCAAAGGAAAGGGTAAGAAAGTTGTCAAACCCAAGATAAGCAAGGCAAGTGTTGCCAAGGCTTCTGAGGCAAAACCTGATTCACAAAAGGATGCAATTTGTTTCCATTGTCAAGAGATTGGTCATTGGAAACGTAATTGCAAGGCTTTCTTGGAAGAGCAAAAGAAGAAGAAGGGCAGCAAGGCTGCATCGACTTCAGGTATCTATATGATAGATCTACCACTGATTCTTGGGTATTGGATACTGGATGTGGTTCTCATATTTGTTTAAATGTGCAGGGTCTAAAGAATAGGAGACTACTTAAAGAGGGTGAAGTAGACCTACGCGTGGGGAATGGAGCAAGAGTTGCTGCATTAGCCGTAGGGACTTATGAAGTCACTTTACCTTCCGGATTAATTCTTGTTTTGAACAATTGTTATTATGTTCCGGATTTAAGTAGAAATATTATTTCAATTTCTTGTTTGGATAATGAAGGTTTTAAGTTTCTTATTGAGAATAAGAAATTTTCTATTTATTTAAATGATGTGCTTTATGGTATTGCTAATTCATTTAATGGCCTTTATGTCTTGAATGTCAAGGATGAAAATAATGACAATGTCTATCATATAAATAAGAAATCTAAACCTAATGATATAAATCATACCTATTTATGGCATTGCCGTCTTGGTCATATTAATGAGAAGCGTATCTCAAAACTCCATTGGGACGGACTTTTGGGTTCATGTGACTTAGAGTCATATGATACTTGTGAGTCGTGTCTTCTTGGAAAAATGACTAAGACACCTTTTACCAAGTTGGGTGAAAGGGCAAGCGACTTATTGGGGTTGATACATTCCGATGTATGCGGACCATTAAGTAGCAATGCTAGGGGAGGATTTCAATACTTCATAACCTTCACTGATGATTATAGTAGATTTGGGTATGTTTACCTAATGAAACATAAAGTGAAGCATTTGAGATATTTAGAATATTTCAAAATGAAGTAGAAAAACAACTTGACAAAAGTATTAAGGCACTTCGATCAGATCGAGGTGGAGAATACTTGAGTCAAGAATTTGATGATCATCTAAAGAATTGTGGAATAGTTTCACAATTGACTCCACCCGGAACACCACAATGGAATGGTGTGTTCGAGAGGAGAAATCGGACTTTGTTAGACATGGTTCGATCAATGATGAGTCAAGTTGATCTTCCAATATCATTTTGGGGTTACGCTCTAGAAACCGCTGCTTTCACACTAAATCGTGTTCCAACTAAATCGGTTCAAAAGACTCCATATGAGATGTGGAGCGGAAAGAAGCCTTGTCTGTCTTTCATGAAGATTTGGGGTTACGAAGCTTTTGTCAAAAGACTTGTCTCTGACAAACTTGCACACAAATCTGACAAATGTATTTTCGTGGGATATCCAAAGGAAACTAGAGGATATTACTTTTACAACCGAGAGGACAACAAAGTGTTTGTTGCCCGAACTGGTGTCTTTCTAGAGAAAGAGTTTCTCTCCAAAGAAATCAGTGGGAGTAAAATAAATCTTGAAGAGATTCGAGACCCAGAAAATAACATTGAACCAATAGTGGAACAAGAAGAAGAATCACAAGGAGTTGTGGAACCTGTTCAAAATACACAAGCAACTCGCAGATCTAGTAGGTTACGATCCGAGCCCGAGAGATATGGACTTCTCGTAACGGATAGTAATGAGGTAGAAATCATTGAGAATGATGAACCGTCAACCTACCAAGAGGCGATGTCTTCTCCTGATTCGGACAAGTGGCTTGGAGCCATGGAATCCGAATTACAATCCATGCAAGACAATCAAGTTTGGAATTTGATTGATGCGCCCGAAGGTGTAAAAACCATAGGATGCAAATGGGTCTTCAAGAAGAAGACTGACATGGATGGGAAGGTGCATACTTACAAAGCTAGACTAGTAGCGAAGGGTTATAGGCAAGTTCATGGTATTGACTATGATGAAACCTTTTCACCCGTAGCAATTATCAAGTCTATAAGAATTTTGCTTGCCATTGCCGCATATCATAACTATGAAATATGGAAAATGGACGTCAAAACCGCTTTCCTAAATGGAAAACTCTACGAGGATGTGTATATGACACAACCAGAAGGTTTTGAACAGAATTCTAAGGTATGCAAATTGCAGAGATCCATCTATGGATTAAAGCAAGCTTCAAGGAGTTGGAATATCCGTTTTGATGAATCGGTCAAAGAGTTTGGTTTCATCAAGAACGAAGATGAGCCTTATGTATACAAGAAGATTAGTGGGAGCATAGTGCTTTTCCTTGTTTTATACGTGGATGACATATTGCTCATTGGAAATGACATTCCTACACTTCAGTCTGTGAAGACTTGGTTAGGAAAGTGTTTTGCAATGAAAGATATGGGTGAAGCCGCATATATACTTGGCATTAAGATCTATAGGGATTGATCAAGGAGGCTACTTGGTTTAAGCCAAAGTACATACATTGACAAGGTAATTAGAAGATTCCGCATGGAAAATTCTAAGAGAGGAACCTTACAGTGTTACATGGAGTTTGTCTAAGCAAGACTCAATGTCCTAAGACAAACGATGAGCGTGAGAAAATGAATGATGTTCCATATGCTTTGGCAATTGGGTCCATCATGTATGCCATGATTTGTACTAGGCTGGATGTATCTTATGCTTTGAGCATGACAAGTAGATACCAATCCGACCCCGGTGAAAATCACTGGATGGCTGTAAAAGTGATTCTTAAGTACTTGAGAAGAACTAAAGACTCGTTTTTGGTCTATGGAGGAATGGAAGATGATCTCGTTGTAAATGCTTACACGGATGCAAGCTTCCAAACCGACAAAGATGATAGCCGATCGCAATCGGGTTTTGTGTTTATGTTAAATGGTGGAGCTGTAAGCTGGAAGAGTTCCAAGCAAAGTACAACCGATGATTCTACAACAGAAGCTGAGTATATTGCTACATCGGATGCTGCAAAAGAAGCTGTTTGGATTAAGAAGTTCATCACTGAACTTGAAGTGGTTCCTAGCATTGCTAATCCTATAGACCTTTATTGCGATAATAATGGTGCTATTGCTCAAGCAAAGGAACCAAGAGCATATCAGAAATCCAAACACATACTTAGGCGTTTTCATATCATTCGAGAAATCGTTGATAGGGGAGACGTAAATATATGCAGAGTACCTACTGATGACAATGTTGCGGACCCGCTAACAAAGGGACTTCCACAAGCTAAACATGATGGTCATGTTAGGTCCATGGGTATTAGATACATGGGAGATTGGGCCTAGGGCAAGTGGGAGATTGTTGGTAGTGGTGCCCTAGGCACGTTTAATAAACGTTGTAATTGTTATCATTTATTTCATATCAATAAAGAGATGTTTTGATTATTATTGTTGTTCATGTTTACTTATAATAATCTCCGTCCCTAGTACTTGTTAAGCACTAGTATAAAGGCTAAGTGATCATGGGATGATCATGTTAGATTTATGGGTACTTGTTTGGAACAAGGTACTGGACATGACCCGCTGTATGAGATTTATGTCATGGTCTATGTCAAACATATATCTCATATTAGTTATGTCATTCGAATCCTTGGACATGAAGTTATTATAGTCTTCCACTTGATGAACATTATATTTGACATATTCAAACGCTACCTTTAACCGGATAGTTATAAAGGGTATGATTGGCATAATCGGATTCACGTAGGGAAGAATAATAAGCTAAATGGATTTGTCCCTCTTCAAAGAGATGTCAAGCTTGGGCCTCTCGTAGGAATGATGTTGATGAAAATGTTCGGCCAGACTCAAATGAATTGATTAGATCAATGTCATTTGTATTATCAACATATTCGGAATAGAGAAAGTATTGAACGAAACAAGTTGACTGTTTGACCATGACTTGTGTTCAATGACATCGTGGACAAATGGATTGTGACATATTCTAAAGGAATGCGAACTTGTATCTAGTTATACTAATTGGGTAGGTATGACGGTTTGCTAGAACCTAATCATATCTTATGGTTTCATGTTTGAACCCATTGCCAACTTAGTATAATCCTAGAGGGTCACACACAATAGAATGAATCTTAAATAAGGACTATATTAGAATTTTGGAAATTCTGGAAATCTGGGGAAGTGGGCGACCGCACAGTATGGACTGGGCGGCCGCACACTTAGCTCAATTTTGTACCAGTTTTTTTCAGATAGTTGTGCGACCGCACAGTGGATTATGGGCGGCCGCACAGTACTGTCGGGGGCAGATTCCTAATTTGATTAGGAAACGAATTTTGGACGATTTTTGACACAAGTTTCCTATTTGTAATAGGTCCTACTTGTGTATAAAAGACCAAATTCGGCCAGCACTCTTAACCAATGATTTTGTGAGTCTCCAAAGAGTTTGAGAGAGTTTATTTTGTTCTAAGATATCTTTTGATTGAAGAACAAAATAACACACAAATAAAATTCCATATAGTCATATTCAATTGTGAAAGTGTGTTTCATAATTGTTGGTCTAGCAACCAAGATCAAGAAGCTCCTTGATATTCGTTCGTGGTGTGGATACCGCTAGAGGGTGAAGCTCATCATCTTCAAAGTTCGTGTTCTTACTTTCTTCGTGATCAAGCTTCAAATCTCCACCAAGATCAAAGCTAGAATTCAAAGTCATCAAGGGTTAGTTTCTCCTCTATTCATAGTATTGTATTTGATTTAATCATATGAATGGATCTATGGGCTTTGGGTTTCAAAATTTTAAATGCTAAATTCCGCTGCGCATGTTACTCCAAAACCCAACATAAGCATCCCAATCCGATGGGAGGACAGCTTGGCCGATTTGGGTGAGAGGGTTTAAGGCTACCCAAACCTATAGAACTTAATCCTTAATTTTCATCCTGGGCGCATGACTAGGACTTTCACAATTTTCATCATCCTGGGCGCACGACCAGGACTTTCGCAATTTTCGCATTTCATCCTAGGCGCACGACCAGGACTTTCACAATTTTCAAACTCCTAATCTGGACTTATGAAGGACTACCGTCACAATGATAGGTTTTCTCTAACCTGACCACTTTCGGGGACAACGGTTTTCTTAACCTAACATGACTATACTGGTCTTACGTCCTACCAAGGATTGCCGTCACGATGATTGGTTTTCTCTAACCTGACCACTCTCGGGGACAAAGGTCTTCTTAACCTAACATGACTATACTGGTCTTACGTCCTACCAAGGACTACCGTCACGATGATAGGTTTTCTCTAACCTGACCACTCTCGGGTAGGGATGACCAAACACAGTTCCGGTTACGGTTCCGGTTCGGAACCGCCGGTTCCGGTTCGGCTTTTATGTGAACCTTAACCGGCCCTTGGTTACACCGGTTCCGGTTCCGGTTGTCACAATACGGTTCCGGTTCGATTCCGGTCCGGTTCCGGTTCGGTTCCACGGTTCATTTTTTGATGGTTTTTTAACGGTTAATTCTGATGAAACTGTTAGAAATCGGTCAAAAACACATTTTTATTATTTTCATTCACTGATTTTGGCAAAAAAATCAGTCAAAACACAACTTTTTTTGTCAACTTTCCATTAGTAACGGTTAATTCTAATGAAACTGTTAGAAATCTAATGATTTTGATTATTTTTTAACGGTTTTACTGACGGTTCAGAAGGTTCCGGTTCACGGTTTGGTTGGGCGGTTCGGAACCGCCGGTTCACGGTTTTTTGGGGGTTGAACCTTAACCGGCCCTTATCCAAAACGGTTCCGGTTCCCACGGTTCCGGTTTTCGTGGCGGTTCATGGCGGTTACGGTTTTTTCGGTTCCGGTTCCGGGCCGGTTCGACGGTTCCGGTCCGGTTTGGCCATCCCTACTCTCGGGGACAAAGGTCTTCTTAACCTAACATGACTATACTGGTCTTACGTCCTACCAAGGACTACCGTCACGATGATAGGTTTTCTCTAACCTGACAACTCTCGGGGACAAAGGTCTTTTTAACCTAACATGACTATACTGGTCTTACGTCCTACCAAGGACTGCCGACAACTCCTTAAAAATCAAATGGGCTTACGTCACGCCGGACTGCCCGCGCAACCAAATGGTTTGACTCTTACTTGGTCATCCTAAACGCTTCGGCCAACTTTAACTCACGGGAGGTTGACGGAGAAACTGGGACAAGGACTATCCTAAAAGTGACCACTTCATATCGAGGCTTGGATTTGGTCAACACTACTCTATGGCACGGTTGACACATTTTCTTGATACCGGGAAAAGCCTAGGGGAGACCCTTAAGGTACATTGTTGGACGCAAAAGTCCAAGGTTTTGGAAAATCATTCTTTTTACACACCCTCAAATGCCCATGCAATTTGAAAGGGGACAACACAAAATTCAAGATACACCCTCAAATGCCCAACGCGATTTGAAAGGGGACGGACCAAAACATAACACACCCTCAAATGTCCGACGCGATTTGAAAGGGGGACAACGCAATATTCAAAATACACCTATCAAATGCCCAACGCGATTTGAAAGGGAAAAAAACAATTTTTTTTCACAAAACACACCCTCAAGTGCCCGACGCGACTTGAAAAGGGGGACGACACAACATTCAAAATACACCCTCAAATGCCCAACGCGATTTGAAAGGGAAAAAACACATTTTTTTCACAAAACACACCATCAAGTGCCCGACGCGACTTGAAAGGGGAAAAACACATCTTTTATCAAAAGCATGATGCCAAAAGGGCAAATTTCCAAAGTGCTCATTCCTCAAGGTGAATCTTTTAATGAAGCATGTCTGTCAAATTTTGATTTTAACTTAACCATGAGGTTTGTTATGCATAAAGTCCTTTGGAGCTTTGTCCATTTCTTAAGAGCGATCGGGGGTAGAGAACCCTTTCGTCGTCGATGTTGGGGTAGCCCCATGTCCTTGTAGTTAGCAATGTTGGGGTAGCCCCTATGTCCTTGTTGGCGTCGGTGGAGGCATAGCCCCATGTTTCCGGCCGGCATCGGTGGCGGCGTAGCCCCAATGCCATTGTATGTGTCGGTGTGGCCCCAATGTCGTCCTCCGACTTTTGATGTTGGCGTAGACCCAATACCGTCTTTTTACCTTTGAAGTGAGGTTAGGGACCCATCCCCTTTATCATGACGCACCCTTTCTTTTGCCTAGGCCGCCCTTGCGGGTTTTTAACCTAGCGGGCTACTTTTTTGCGTCTTTCATGGCACACCCTGTTTTTTGCCTAGGCCACCCCTGCGGGTTTTTAACCTAGCGGGCTACTTTTTTGGTGCCTTTTTTTTTTTTTTTTTATGAGTGATCCAGCCGACTCGATAGAACGGGGACTTTAAAGTATTTTTTCATGGAGGAAACATGCAAGGGCATTTTATTTTGGAGAGAGTACCTTTATGTTGGTGAGCTCTTTGAGCAATGTATCATGAAATGGGAGGAAGCCCTTTCTTGACAGAATACAAGTGTTTAGCTCTTTCCTAAAATGTAGAGGAGAAGACTTGTTGAGACATTTGAAATTTTCCCTAGTTAATATCACCAAATGATTGCTTGAATGGACCATGTTTGTTAATAGGTCAAGATTATAACAAGCAATTAGCCTTAACATGTATAAATGTTGTGATCAATTAAGATTAAGATTCGATCAATGGCAAGATCAAAAGGTGTTTATGGGGAATTGGTCCTTGTCTGGTAAATTGGTCATTGATGGGACCGTGGGGAGAGGCTAGGCTACTTTGGGAAAGCCATGGTTTGACCGTTCTTTCTCATGCTGTGACCGGACCCGAAGGTTGCCTACGTTCCCCTCAATGTGAGGAGCTCAGGTCGCCGTAGTTCGGCCATGAGGCCGTCTTTTGCTGAAGTTGGCTTTCTTTTGTTGTTGTCTCGGAGGACGTTGTTGCTCACTTTTCTTTGGGTGAACTCCTTGAGAGGGACCTCTTGGGGTGAACCCTCTTTGGTGTGAACTCCTTTTGAGGCAAACTTTGTTTTCACCATTTCTTTCCCTTCTTTCTATACATTCATTTCCTTTCCCTCTTCTTTTTTTTTTTTTTTTTTTTTTTTTGAGGGAGGAGGTAAACATTAGCCCCAGCTTGCTATCTTGGGCATTGGCTTTCCTGCAGCCCTTTATCGATTCTAGCTTTGATTTAGACGATTCGGGAAGCCCTTTGCTTGGTTGCGCACTTGCGATCACGGTTGAATCTTGGTGGTTGAGCAACAACGTCCTCACCTTTTCACTGTCTCGGGATGCCTTTGATGTGCATCAGGAATTTGTCTCAGAAACTCCTTGAGAGGGACCTCTTGGGGTGAACCCTCTCTTTGGTGTGAACTCCTTTTGAGGCAAACTTTGTTTTCACCATTTCTTTCCCTTCTTTCCATACATTCATTTCCTTTCCCTCTTTTTTTTTTTTTTTTTTTTTTTGATGGAGGAGGTAAACATTAGCCCCAGCTTGCTATCTTGGGCATTGGCTTTCCTGCAGCGCTTTATCGATTCTAGCTTTGATTTTGACGATCCGGGAAGCCCTTTGCTTAGTTGCGCACGTGCGATCACGGTTGAATCTTGGTGGTTGAGCAACAACGTCCTCACCTTTTCACTGTCTCGGGATGCCTTTGATGTGCATCAGGAATTTGTCTCAGAAAGGTGTATCGGGTTGTGTATCGGGGAAGTGTATGAGGGAAAACTTGCCATTAATGGTTTCTTCATGCCAATTGATCACAACATTTATTCACATCAAGATTAATTGTTTGCATTTAGCATTTTTCATTCGTGTTAGGTCCATTCGTCCTTAATGAGTCGTCATTGACTAGTATGCTTAGAAGTCAATTCATCGTTTTAGGGACGTAGCAATCAATTGCTCATAACAAGCAAGGCAATTTCAAGAGTAAATGTATATTGCAAATAATGTCTCAAGTCTAGAGAGAAGAGAATGAAAATGACTCTTTTATTGAGATAACTTTGTACATACATGTCCAAGTGCGGACCTTTGCAAAAATAAAAAGACACTGTCAGGGACGGACTTTGATGAAAGTCTAGATCCTACGAGGCTGGAAGACTCATCACTCTTTTTTTCTCTCTTTTTTTTTTTTTTTTTTTTTGGGAATGGGTTCCTATAAAGTGCGATGGTCCATTTTCTTCCTCAATTGTTGGAGGGGTTGTCGGCGGCACATTCCATGTCTTCCACAGGGAACTCGGGCTCCGTGTCATCGGGAAAGATGTCGCGAGGCTTCCATTTGGCTTGGCATTGCAATTACTGAGTTCGTCTTTGGCCATCTCCTTTTGGCGACTTCCTTTCGAGGTGCGTAACCTCATGCATGGCATTCGGCGAGGGTATGGTTCTCCATTTGATGTACCCACCCTTGGGCTTTCGAAGCATGGGCCTCTCCTTGTGGGCGGTGTCCCAACTTGTTTTGATCTTCTTGTTCATGTGGGCGCCAATTCGGATGTGGGCTCCTTGGTCTATGTTTCCGGTGGACAAGACCACAAAGGACTTTAGCATTTTAAACCTCAAGGTGAAATTATAACCACGATTTGAGAGGAACGCCTCATTAGCGGATTAGCCTTTTAGAAAAGAGTTGACCTTTTATTTTAAGAAAATTCGATCTCCATTTTTTTTTTGAATGAGGATTGACACACACATTTTTTATTTGAGCAAAAGACTCACACACATTTTTTTTCTTTTTATAAGGATTGACACACACATTTTTTATTTGAGTAAAAGACTCACACACATTTTTTATGTAAACTTTTGACAATGTAGTAATGATAATAATAATTTCATTAAGAAAATTGACAATGGATTCAAAAGGGTCACCACATAGCACTAACCGGGGAGTCAAGATTCTAACTAGACCTAACAGACATCTTAACTGACTTTCCCTAAAGGCTTATTACACATTCTAACAGTGGACTTTGACCTTTCCTGAGGGGAGGTCGGTGGAAGGGGTTTTGAGATTTTGCTCTCTGTTACGGTGACCACAACACCATCAATTTCCCAACCCGGGGCATTTATCCCTGCAGACATTTTCCGTGCCATTGACCCTTTGGCTTTGCTGAATTTATCAGCCTTCCCGAAACTGGCTCTCCTACTTTGGGGTTGGTGACTCCGTCAACCACGGTCTCCTTTCTCTTGGGGCGGATACCACTCCATTCGTTGATCCTTGGAGAAGTCACAGGATCAGATCTCTCGATCCCAAGCACGTTGACACTTGGGCTATTGGCTGTGGCGGAGGAATGAGGAAGCTTTCCTTCCCCAATCAAACCCAGAATGATACGTTTCACAGCAGGGCACTCGTCGGTATTGTGTCCATGGTAACTTTGGAAGGCACACTTCTTGTTAACATCTAGATACTTCTCAGGGTTTTTGGGTTGGAAGTTGACAAGAGGCTTTGCGAGGCCTTGCTTAACCAATCTCTCAAATACCTTGCTTATAGGCATTCCGAAATCCTCAAACCTTATGAAACGGGGTCTGGATTGGCGTTTGGCTCTTCTTCCATTGTTGGTCGGAGCGCGGCGGGGATGAGAATCATTACTATTCAATGAAAAAGGGTGCTCATTGAGTGTCCTTTCATACTGAACTTCCATTTGCTTTCTCCTTCCTAATAGATGATTGAGAGGATCTTGCGGGGATAGAGGGTGTAGGCATATCCATAACCCTGGTTGTTCGCAGGAATGTACCTCGGAGGTGCGTAATGAACTTGTGGTCCAAAAGGTCTCGGACCGTAGAAATGATACGGGTCACCTCGGAATCCAGTGGTTGGCCAATTATCCACATATGGTGACTGAGTTCTTGGGATTTGATTGGCGACCTCAAACTGAGAGGGAGTATAATTAGGAAGACCTCGTGGGAGTGATGGTCGAGGCATGATCGGTGTGAATGGTGAGACATGGGTGTTTATGGGAGGCAACCCAAAGGGAATGTTAGATTCGGGGTAAGGCGGAGTGTATGGATCTTGAGTGGGAGGCAAGCTTTGAGTGGTGACGTGTTGAAATGGAGAGTGAGGGGATTTGGCGTTTTCGCAAGGTTGAGGGGGTGGAGTTTGGTTGTGACTTGGAGGTTGGGTGGTTTCGACCCCTTCCTCATGGTCAGAAACCTCAACGAAGGACCCGTCTGTCTGAAACAAAACCTTAACGCCTTTTCGTCTCATTGACCCGACAAACCGGTCTCGTGCTTCCTCATAGTGTTTCTTGGTAATCTCTTCCCGAGCCCTGGAGGCTTCCAAAGCTTGGAGCAACTCTTCTTTGGTTGGGCTGGTCTGACCATTTGCGGCATTGCTTTCCCAACTATTTTCCTCTGAGCCGGTCATTCCAAGCTTCCGGCGTGGAGGGATTGTAGCGGCTGAGTAACCCTCGGACTCAACGCGGAACAGGCGGTGACACGGTGCTCTTTTCCACTTCATTCTCGCTGCAGCAGAGACAGAATGCAACTTAGGCTCAGGTAATCATTGGGTGGATGCTAATGCTACAAATGGGACACGACCGCTAGGCTTAGACCTATGGGTGAAAGGTGAACGGGATCAAATGGGATCTCGAATCCATGGTTGTAGCCGACTTCTTGGAGGACAACGGGGGATTCATTCAAAGACTTGACCAGCTCCTTAGAAGATAACGGGGATCCTCCCAAGGACTTGACTTCCTAGGGGACTACTCCTAAGGATTTGACGAGAATCTCAAAAAGGGGACCTATGGGATGACGCCTAGGGGTTTAACGGAAATCTCAATAGGGACCTAGGGGACAACCCCTAAGGGTTTAACGAACATCTTGGAGGATAACGGGGATCTATCCAAAGATTGACGGGGGTCTTAGAGGATAACGGGGATCCGTCCGAAGATATCACTGGCTTCTTGGAGGATAACTGGGATCCTACTAAAGATTTAACGGGTGCCTTGGAGGATAACGGGGATCCATCCAAAGACTTAACGGAATGCCTTAACGTAGGTCTTGGAGGATAATGGGGATCCGTCCAAAGACTTAACGAAATGGCTTAACGTAGGTCTTGGAGGATAACGGGGATCCCCCCAAAGACTTAACGAAATGCCTTAACGGAGGTCTTGGGGGATAACGGGGATCCGTCCAAAGACTTAACGAAATGCCTTAACGGAGGTCTTGGAGGATAACAGGGATCCGTACAAAGACTTAACGAAATGCCTTAACGTAGGTCTTGGAGGATAACGGGGATCCGTCCAAAGACTTAACGAAATGCCTTAACGGAGGTCTTGGAGGATAACGGGGATCTATCCTAAGATTTCACCGGCTTCTTAGAGGATAACTGGGATCCGTCCGAAGACTTAATGAAATGCCTTTATGGATGTCTTGGCGGATAACAGGGATCCGTCCAAAGACTTAACGAAATGACGCTCATTAACGCAAGAATGCAATGCGTCAAGGTCAAGAAGCAAAAACGGAGCAAAGTCATCCAGTGTGCAATTATTTATTCATCCAAGTTTACTTAAAAAGCATTTTTATTCCTAAATGGTTGGAAAAGATTTCTCTTCTTTTTCGCAACTACTCTAATTCCTAGATCAGTGGAGGTCATCACTACGCCTATAGACCCCTCGTTTTTCACCTGCCTTGCACACTCCCAAGGATGGACTGTCCCGGGCAAGGATCCTATAGGGCAAGCGGCTTCCACCGACCAAAAGAAACGAACCTAGGGTCTAGTGCATCGCAAGATTCCCAATGCGTGGGCCATTCCAATCATGATTAAGCCCCGGTTAAGATCGAGATTCGTCTTTGGGACTCAAGGGACTTCCGGCATAACCTCATCTTTGATGAGGGCTCTCGAATCTTATCCTTGGGCTTAAGGATGATTAGTATGGACCATTAATTAGGGCTTGACAACACGGTGTCACCCTATCCTTAATACATGAATTAGGTTAATTACGGTTAACATTAACGCGTAAGTCAAGGACTGGATCAAAGTTGACCATGGTCACACTTGCTTTCACAAGGAGTCATGACTCGGGCATTAACTTGGCCACAATTAACCTTAGACACATATTAGGGACGTGGTAACGTGAGCTAGACCAAAAACCAACCAAAGACTCGGTATTTGTGTGTCACGGACAAGTTTGGTTGACTCGGCTCGGAAGGGGAGGTGGAATGGACCCGTGCGCGCTAGAAGGGCACAAGAGCACCAATCAAGCTGCATCGTGGCATCCATCCCGGGTTTAAAGGGTATTTGGAACGTGCAAGGTCAAGTGCGCGTAGTGTGAAGCCATTATATGTTCTCTTTTGAGTTAAAATAGAAATTTTCAATTCGTTTTAACATCATGAGCAATGTATAATCAACATATGAACAAGCATGAATAAGCATAATCGACAAAAAAATGAGCAAGCATGAATAAGCTATTTACACAAACAATCAAGCAAGAATCATATGAACAAACAAAGCCAAAACTTGTATGTACAACAAATTGTGCACAACCAAAGAATCCTGTGAAATCAACATCTTTCAAGAAGAACAATTCTTTTGAAAATCATTTGCAAAACAAGTTGTGCACAACAAAGAATTCAAAAATCTTTTACAAAATGGGTTATGCACAAGGAGGTTTTGAAAACCCAAATTTATGTCCAAAAGTTTGTGCATGACCAAGCTTCAAAAAACCAAGTTTTGGCTAGAAAAGAGGAAGGTAATGTGCACAAACCAAATAGTAAATGGAACCTAGACAAGAGCAGAATCCAAAGGGGGCACAGAATGTTTCTGCCCTGCACAAAATGGTCAAGTTTTGAAACATTCTGTTCCCTGCCCAACATAGTCGTACGGCTATAGCATGCTGGCAATTATTTTTTGCAGTTTTTCATCTTCTGATCATCAACCCCCAGCTTATTGCACATCCAGAACAGTTTCCACTCCAGAAAACTCAAACAGAAACTCAGCACACATAAAACAAGCACAAAAGTTAACGAAAATGGGGGACGGGAGTTTGACCCACACAAAAGTGTCCTCAAAGCTTCTAAAAAGAAGTTTGCAAACACTTTAATCCCCAGCGGAGTCGCCACTATAAGGATCCAGCCCCGCGCGGAAAACGCGATGAGTTATGGGGCGAAAGGCCAAACACGGTTAACACGCCAAAAAATAACGGAGTCGCCACTTTTTTTAATTATTTAACCCAACAAAAGAAAAGGTTAGAGATTCTATTAGTTCGGAGGTCAGGTTACGCCTTGGGAAGAGTTTCACGTCACCCAAGTCGCCTCGGATAGGACCGAGTCTCCCTAATGTTAGTTAACGAAAGTGCATGTGTGTGTGTGTGTTTTCAAAAATGGGAGAAACTGACTGTTTTGGCAAAACCAGTTAATTATTTAACAGAAATGGTTTATTTTGCAAACTTTCTGGTCGGAAAAGGAAGAAACTGGAAAATTCCCTCCCCGGCCAAAGTAGCCGTACGGATGGGGAGGGCTCTCCAGGCCATTTTTACAGTTTATCAGAAAACAGTCCAGTTTCAGTCAAAACAGAGTATCTTTGCTGAAACTGGACTGGAATGTTGATTTCCAGTTTATGATTAACAACAAAACTTTGAAAAGTTCATTCCTATGCACTTTGATCATCAAAGGAACCCCAAAAAACAAAGATTTGGGTGTGATAAAAGGCAATCATTAGAGAAATTTATGAAAAGTTGATGATCATGGTATTTAAACCAAAATTACCATTTTGGTGGATAAAGATTGAAACTTTACCACCAAAATGGACTTATTATACAAGATTAAACCTTTAGGGACACAAATATAACATAAAGATTGAGTCTTTATGTCCCATGTTTGGTAATTTTATGGCTAGGTCATGATTGGTGTCGCGACCCCGGACCCCGCGGGCCCCGGGACCGCGAGCTGGACGTCGACTCTAACAATAAACTCCAAAATACCGAAGTTAAAAATTTCATTTCATACCAAAAGGTGATAATCCAAAGTTTTACAAAACCAAGTTTGATAAAGACTAGATACAACTATCATAAACTTCCACAAGTTTATACCCAACAAAATAAAAATATACAATCTTAGTGACGTCATAGTTTGGTACAACTATCCCAAAATGGTTACACATTTACATAATGTAAACCAACCTATAATAACTTTCCCCAAAAGAACGGATCCACACTCGACGTCCTCGCCCTCGTGATCAGCGAGGCTAATCCTTAGCACCTGGGGGGGGGTTAAGGAAAAACAAAGATAAAAGAAAAGGGGGTGAGATAAATCTCAATAAGTTACTAATGCAACTACATGACATGCTATGATGCAATATACAATAAGCAATAATAAGTATCACATAGCACATAGCATTTATCACATACAGATAGCAGCGGAAATAAACACATAACAAAGGATATAGCCAAGGTTTTCCAAACCGGAACATCCAAATAAAGGATCGCTGCGCAGCTTCAATAATCAACAAATCATCATCTTCATAATAGCATGAAAGCCGAAGAGAAAACCCCGGTACCGGAACCAATAACCATAAAAGTGTCACAAGGGACGGGAGACATGCCACAAAGTCATGCTCCAAGAAATAGCTAAAATGCACACAAAGGAGCTAGCTCTTTTCACATCCAAGGCCAATATGGAGGAGGGTAATAATTGGGCAAAACAATGGTCAACATCATAATGGACTTGGCTGTGCCATCATAATATTTCGCATCGCCCGAAACACACACACAATGCCAGCTGGGCTTCCAAATAAATGCTAAGTAATAATAATCTAGCATGAGTAAACAACTTAAGGTTCCAAAGTAGGGAACCATACCAAGAAGTCACCAAGAAAGTGAAATGAACTAACAATAACCAATTAAGGTGCTCTAATAATTTCCACAATAATAACACCAATCCCTTATCACATTTGATCACAAAGGATCCAGATAACTCAAGCACACAAGAAAACTATTCACTCATCTCGAAGAGCTCAAGGAGAGCTTTAAAACGATAGTTTATTCGCCTAAAACGGAGTTCGGATGAAAAAGTTATGGAGGAAACAATTTTTGAAGAAAAGGGAAGAATATACCAGAATTTTAGCTTGGCACGACCGTGCCTAAGGAAGTGGCACGACCGTGCCAAACATTTCGAGAGGGAAGGTAATTTTGGCGCATTGGCACGACCGTGCCTAAGAAAATGGCACGACCGTGCCAATCAAGACGGGAGGAAAGGGGATGTGGCACGACCGTGCCAAATAAAGGAGCACGACCGTGCCAAACATTCCGAGAGGGAAAAATGAATGTGGCACGACCGTGCCAAATAAAGGAGCACGACCGTGCCAGAAGAACAATGCCTAGATTTTGCCTTGGGTTCACCATTTTCGGACCAAAACCCAAACCTTCACTAAATGCTCAATTTCAAAGCTTTCAAACAAGTTTCCAAGGTACTAAAACAACATCTAAACATCAAGGGAACCCAAACAACACCATCTAACAACCCAAAACAAGATTTAAACCCAACATTCACATATTCACCATTTTTAACCCAAAAACCAAATAAATTCCAAATTAATTCCAAACTCAACCAAACTTCAAATATAACACACCAAATATCATATAAACATGATATGAACATTTTAGCATCAAAATGGGGGAAAAGTAACTTACTTGAATTTTCTCAAAGTTGATGGATTTCAAATCTTTTTGGCTCTACGCGATCCTATCGACGGTCTAAACAAGGTTTACGTTTTAAGAAATGAACAATAATGGGAGGAAGATGGAGTAAATGAAGAGAGAAGTGAGAGGAGGAGAAAACTTACCAATTGAGGAGAGAGGAAGTGAGTTTGCTGGGAAAAGAAGAATGGGGGTGGAGTGTGAGGGTGGAAGAGGAGGAGTAGGGAGGGAGTAGGGGGGATTATTTCAAAATATTACACTCGGGCCCCTCCCCCATCTACTAGCACATTTATTTGCACTCCCGACTAACTATTAAGACCCAACACTTCCACACTAGCCCAATTAACTCGAATAAAATGCTAGGCACAAATATTATGATACCTAAAATGCACACATAATTATTTAAACAAATAATAATTTAAATAAATAAATAAGCAAATAATTAAATAAAAATCATTTATTACTAATAAGATAGAGCCTATATTTCGGGTCGTGACATTCACTCCCCCTTAAAGAAAATTCGACCCGAATTTTAACGAGACTCACCTTAAACAAAAAGCCACGGAAATTTCCTCTCGATCTCATCTCGGAGCTCCCACGTCGACTCCTCGATATTATGATTCCTCCAAAGAACTCGAACTAATGCGATGCTCTTGCTCCTCAACTCTTGGACTTTGGAATCTAAGATCCGAACCGGTCGTTCCTCATAAGTCATATCGGGCTCAATATCCTCCGGTATCCTCAGTAACACGTGAGATGGATCATGAACGTACTTCCGAAGCATAGAAACGTGAAAGACATTATGCAACCGGTCTAAAGATGGCGGCAACGCAAGACGATACGCAAGGAGTCCAACCTTTCCCAAAATCTCAAACGGACCAATAAACCTCGGAGCCAACTTGCCTTTCTTCCCAAACCTACGAATACCCACCTTTGGAGATACCTTCAAGAATACCAAATCACCAATCTGAAAACTAAGATCTCGCCTTCGGTTATCTGCGTAGCTCTTATGTCGACTCTGAGCTGTCTCCAATCGATCCCGGATAACCCTAACTTTCTCAACCGAATCCCGAAGCAAATCAATACCCAAAACTTTCGCTTCACCAACCTCATCCCAACAAATAGGCGATCTACACTTCCTTCCATACAAGGCCTCAAACGGTGCCATCTCGATACTAGCCTGATAACTGTTGTTGTAAGAGAATTCCACTAACGGTAGGTGCGAATCCCAAGAATCGGAAAAGTCTATCGAACAAGCTCGCAACATATCCTCCAAAATCTGAATAGTCCTCTCGGATTGACCATCGGTATGAGGATGAAAAGCCGTACTGAATCGTAAATCTGTACCCAAAGCTTCCTAAAACGCCTTCCAGAATCTAGAAGTAAACCTCGGGTCTCGATCTGACACAATGCTAACCGGAACTCCATGCAATCTAACGATCTCATCAATATAAAGGGTCGCAAGCTTCTCCATCGAATATCTGATGTCAATAGGTAAGAAATGGGCACTCTTGGTCAATCTATCCACTATTACCCAAACACTGTCATACTTCCTACGGGTACGAGGCAGTCCCGTAACGAAATCCATAGTTACATGCTCCCATTTCCACTCGGGAATCTCTAACGGCTGAAGCAATCCCGCGGGTCTCTGATGCTCGGCTTTGACCTGCTGACACGTTAAACACTTCGAAACATACTCCGCTATTTTCCTTTTCATATTGATCCACCAAAATTGTTGCTTCAAATCCTGATGCATCTTCGTACTACCCGGATGAATAGTATACCTCGATTTATGACCCTCATCAAGAACTCTTTGTTTAATTCCATCAACATCCGGAACACACAAACGACCACGGAAAGTCAAAACTCCACTCGAGCTCAATGAAAAATCCTCGAAATTCTTTTCTTTCAATTTACCCATTATCTTCACCAACTCGGGATCTTCTTTCTGAGCTTCCTTTATCCTCTGAATTAGGGTCGGAGACACCCTAACATTCGCAAAAATAGCCCCATGTCTCGATTCACGAGGAGACCAATCTCGAACATCCTCAAGCATTTTCCATTCACGAACCATCATCGAAGCCACATAAGATTTTCTACTAATCGCATCGGCTACCACATTCGCCTTCCCCGGATGATAAGAAATCGTACAATCATAATCCTTCAACAATTCCATCCATCGGCGCTGTCGGTTGTTCAATTCCTTCTGAGAGAAAAGGTATTTCAAACTCTTGTGATCCGTAAAAATTTCAAACTTTGCCCCATAAAGGTAGTGCTTCCATTTGTGCAAGACAAAGACAATAGCCGCTAACTCCATATCATGAGTGGGGTAATTCTGTTCACTAGGGGTCAACTTCCTCGAAGCATACGCGATTACTTTCCCATTCTGCATCAACACACAACCCAAACCCTCTTTCGAAGCATCACTGTAAATCACTAGACCATCGCTCCCATTAGGCAAAGTCAAGATCGGTGCGGTAGTCAACCTCTTCTTCAATTCCTCGAAACTCTTGTCACATTTCTCGGTCCACACAAACGGAACATTCTTCCGGGTCAACTGCGTCATCGGAGTAACAATCCTCGAAAACCCTTCAATAAACCTTCGGTAATAACCGGCTAAACCAAGAAAGCTTCTAATCTCTGTCACTGATTCGGGTTTCTTCCAATCCACTATGGCCTCAATCTTTGAAGGATCCACAGAAATCCCATCTTTCGAAATAACATGACCCAGAAATGACACCTTCTCGAGCCAAAATTCGCATTTACTAAACTTCGCAAATAATTTCTCCCTCGCAAGAACGGATAAAACTGTCCTCAAATGCTGCTCGTGCTCCTCTCGAGATTTCGAATAAACAAGAATATCGTCGATGAAAACCACCACGAACGAATCAAGATAAGGATGGAAAACTCGGTTCATCAAATCCATAAACACGGCCGGCGCGTTCGTCAACCCAAACGGCATAACCAAGAACTCATAATGACCATAACGAGTGCGAAAAGCAGTCTTCGGAATATCCTCCGATCGAACCTTCAACTGATGGTACCCACTCCTCAAATCAAGCTTGGAAAACACAACGGACCCTTGAAGCTGATCAAACAAATCATCAATATGGGGTAGAGGATACTTATTCTTCACCGTAACCTGATTCAACTTCCGGTAATCTATGCACAACCTCAAGGAACCATCTTTCTTCCGCACAAACAAAACCGGTGCTCCCCACGGGGAAACACTAGGGCGGATAAACCCTCTATCAAGCAACTCTTGCAACTGAACTTTTAATTCTTTCAACTCTGCGGGAGCTAACCTATAAGGTACTTTCGAAATCGGAGCCGTACCCGGCAAAATATCTATACAAAACTCAATCTCACGATCGGGAGGCATCTCATACTCGGTAGAGAAAACATCGGGAAATTCCCGAACTACCCGAACACTATCAAAACTAGGGGATTCTTTCCTAGTATCAAGAACACTAGCCAAATACCCCTCGCAACCACTATGCAATAATTTTCTCGCTTTTATAAAAGAAATTAAGCGAACCTTTCTACCCAGAGGACTAGCCTCGAACACAAATTTAGGCACATCGGGAATAGAAAAAGTAACAGTTTTCTTACGGCAATCAACGGAAGCATGAAACTTGCTCAACCAATCCATACCCAAAATGACATCAAAGTCTTGGATAGGAAGAACCACCAAATCCGCACAAAGGACTCGACCACAAATAACCACGTCACAATCACGAAAGACTCGATCAGAAATCAAGCAATCTCCTATAGGGGTCGACACCTCTAGCACGTACGGTAAAGACTCGAATGCAGCATTTAACATAGAAGCAAATTGCACAGAAATGTATGAATGAGATGATCCTGGATCTACTAACGCTCGTGCGCTCACATTAGACACAGAAACAATACCTCCAATAACGGATGGATCATCGGTAGCTTGTTGTTGATTCATGGCATAAACCTTCCCTTGAACCTTGGGTTTCCCGGCGGCATCCCGCTTCTGACCCTGATTAAAACCAACTCCTGACCCGGATGCTTGTCCTTTGCCTCTAGTACAATCCCTTGCGAAGTGACCCATTTGACCACAATTGGTGCACCTTCCCTGCTTCTTCCAACAACGGTCTTCAGAATGACCTTCCTTTTGACAATACGAACAAAGCCTCCTAATTTGGCTCCCTTGGTTCCCGGAAGTGGTACCCGGGTTCCTTGGGTTTTGTTGCCCTCGGGACTGAGATTGTCCCCCAAAGTTACCTCGATTTTCGATCCTTGGTTGTGACTTGCTCTGCGCTCCTTGCTTACTCGGGTTAGCTACCTCGGTCTTCCTTTTGTGTTCCCCGATATCTTGCTCTATCAAATATGCTCGGTCCACCGCATCTTGGAAAGTCACGATCCGTTGAGCAATTAGTTGAGTACGGATGGAGGTCTTCAATCCCCGAATAAATCTCATAGCCTTTTGTTCCTCGGTCCTCACCAAATAGTCGCAATACCGGGCTAATTCTATGAACTTAGCCGAGTATTGTGCTATAGACAACACACCTTGCTCCAAGTTGAGTAGCTCGATCTCCTTTCGATTCTGATCAACAACCGGAATGAAATGCTCTCTGAACTTACGCACGAACAACTCCCACGCATACACCGTGTGAGTATCATCCCAAGTAGCTTTAACACCCTTCCACCAATGCTCGGCGGCTCCCACAAGCTTGTAAGCCGTAAACCGGACCTTGTCCTCATCCGAACACCCAAATACATCATAAATCTTCTCCATAGACTCAATCCACAACTCAGCCTTCCTTACATCGGGTTCCCCATTGAATTCAACCGGTTTCAACTTCAGAAATTGCTCCAAACCATAACGGGGTGGTGCTTGTTCTACCCTCGGACCTTGATCATGTATGGCCTTCATGGCCGCCTCGAACATGCCTTGAAACATGGCACGTGCTTCTTCCCTTGTATCATTCTGATTTGCATTACCGGTACTACCTTCACCACTCCTTCTACGAACCATTGTAAACAAGTACCTGCATAAAACATCAACCGTTAATCACTCCGCACACTACTACCCACCTAGGTCATACTAATCCACCTAGACTTATACATAGAGCTAATGCCATAGCTCTGATACCAACTGTCGCGACCCCGGACCCCGCGGGCCCCGGGACCGCGAGCTGGACGTCGACTCTAACAATAAACTCCAAAATACCGAAGTTAAAAATTTCATTTCATACCAAAAGGTGATAATCCAAAGTTTTACAAAACCAAGTTTGATAAAGACTAGATACAACTATCATAAACTTCCACAAGTTTATACCCAACAAAATAAAAATATACAATCTTAGTGACGTCATAGTTTGGTACAACTATCCCAAAATGGTTACACATTTACATAATGTAAACCAACCTATAATAACTTTCCCCAAAAGAACGGATCCACACTCGACGTCCTCGCCCTCGTGATCAGCGAGGCTAATCCTTAGCACCTGGGGGGGGGTTAAGGAAAAACAAAGATAAAAGAAAAGGGGGTGAGATAAATCTCAATAAGTTACTAATGCAACTACATGACATGCTATGATGCAATATACAATAAGCAATAATAAGTATCACATAGCACATAGCATTTATCACATACAGATAGCAGCGGAAATAAACACATAACAAAGGATATAGCTAAGGTTTTCCAAACCGGAACATCCAAATAAAGGATCGCTGCGCAGCTTCAATAATCAACAAATCATCATCTTCATAATAGCATGAAAGCCGAAGAGAAAACCCCGGTACCGGAACCAATAACCATAAAAGTGTCACAAGGGTCGGGAGACATGCCACAAAGTCATGCTCCAAGAAATAGCTAAAATGCACACAAAGGAGCTAGCTCTTCTCACATCCAAGGCCAATCTGGAGGAGGGTAATAATTGGGCAAAACAATGGTCAACATCATAATGGACTTGGCTGTGCCATCATAATATTTCGCATCGCCCGAAACACACACACAATGCCAGCTGGGCTTCCAAATAAATGCTAAGTAATAATAATCTAGCATGAGTAAACAACTTAAGGTTCCAAAGTATGGAACCATACCAAGAAGTCACCAAGAAAGTGAAATGAACTAACAATAACCAATTAAGGTGCTCTAATAATTTCCACAATAATAACACCAATCCCTTATCACATTTGATCACAAAGGATCCAGATAACTCAAGCACACAAGAAAACTATTCACTCATCTCGAAGAGCTCAAGGAGAGCTTTAAAACGATAGTTTATTCGCCTAAAACGGAGTTCGGATGAAAAAGTTATGGAGGAAACAATTTTTGAAGAAAAGGGAAGAATATACCAGAATTTTAGCTTGGCACGACCGTGCCTAAGAAAGTGGCACGACCGTGCCAAACATTTCTAGAGGGAAGGTAATTTTGGCGCATTGGCACGACCGTGCCTAAGAAAATGGCACGACCGTGCCAATCAAGACGGGAGGAAAGGGGATGTGGCACGACCGTGCCAAATAAAGGAGCACGACCGTGCCAAACATTTCGAGAGGGAAAAATGAATGTGGCACGACCGTGCCAAATAAAGGAGCACGACCGTGCCAGAAGAACAATGCCCAGATTTTGCCTTGGGTTCACCATTTTCGGACCAAAACCCAAACCTTCACTAAATGCTCAATTTCAAAGCTTTCAAACAAGTTTCCAAGGTACTAAAACAACATCTAAACATCAAGGGAACCCAAACAACACCATCTAACAACCCAAAACAAGATTTAAACCCAACATTCACATATTCACCATTTTTAACCCAAAAACCAAATAAATTCCAAATTAATTCCAAACTCAACCAAACTTCAAATATAACACACCAAATATCATATAAACATGATATGAACATTTTAGCATCAAAATGGGGGAAAAGTAACTTACTTGAATTTTCTCAAAGTTGATGGATTTCAAATCTTTTTGGCTCTACGCGATCCTAGCGACGATCTAAACAAGGTTTACGTTTTAAGAAATGAACAATAATGGGAGGAAGATGGAGTAAATGAAGAGAGAAGTGAGAGGAGGAGAAAACTTACCAATTGAGGAGAGAGGAAGTGAGTTTGCTGGGAAAAGAAGAATGGGGGTGGAGTGTGAGGGTGGAAGAGGAGGAGTAGGGAGGGAGTAGGGGGGATTATTTCAAAATATTACACTCGGGCCCCTCCCCCATCTACTAGCACATTTATTTGCACTCCCGACTAACTATTAAGACCCAACACTTCCACACTAGCCCAATTAACTCGAATAAAATGCTAGGCACAAATATTATGATACCTAAAATGCACACATAATTATTTAAACAAATAATAATTTAAATAAATAAATAAGCAAATAATTAAATAAAAATCATTTATTACTAATAAGATAGAGCCTATATTTCGGGTCGTGACAATTGGGATGATAAAGATTGAAACTTTATCACCCAATCATGACTCTCATGGCCAAATAAAAACAAAATCAACATGAAAATGTAACAAACCATGATCATCTTTAGGTTTTATCCCATAATCACACACTAGGTGTGAAGGGAACCTTGAATGACCTCATGATTTGGATCATATACATATATAATCATAATATATATAGCTTGGAAGCCCAAAACTTGTATAATATATAGATATAGTGCTTGAAAATGGACAAGACTTGCAAGAAATGTAAAGTGCTTGAAATGGACAAGACTTTTCAAGAACAAGAAGAAATAACACAAGATAAACAAGTAATATGAACAAAGATAAAAGAGAGTTTGAGATGAAGAAGAAGATGGGGAGAAGAAGGCTTCACCTATTGTGGTTATGACCTATCTTCCTCTCTAATCACTCAAATGTGTATCACTCACTTTCTGCTCTCAAACTGGCAGAGTTTCAGCTCACAAAACGTTTTCTCCCCCCTGAAATGATCAGCATGGGGTTCAATTTATAGAGGCTGAGGGTGCCCAACATAGCCGTACGGCTAGGGACCTCATGTGCCCAAACCATCCGTACGACTCGACTTGGCGAGCTTCTGGATTTTTCTAAGTTTAATTCCAGTTCAGTCCTGGACTATCAGGTTTATCCTAGTGAGGTCCCGGCCTAGTGGTTTATCCCTAAATGGTACCAAGAATTCTTCTAAAGTAGGTCAATTTCAGATTGGGGTACTTACACGCGTGGCCAAGTCTGAAGACGCCTTTGCTTTTCCGTTTCCAGGCAAGAATTGGAGTTTGTGCCATATATAAACAGTGTTTACCTAGCATTAGGATTCGTACCAACACCAGTTTTCTTGTAATTTTCTTGCCTAAACATCAATTTTCTTGCCTGCCCAATGGATTATCATGCAAGAATCACCATGCTTGAAAGAGGAGCTTACACCACTGCCTTGGAGAAGTGGGTTGCTAGGATTCTTGTTTCTTGTCGCAACAAATTTGATGAACGGTTCGGCGTCAAGTGCCTTTGGTCACTTTCTCATATGAACTGCAACGCGAATCTTTTGAATGCTAGTGCCAAATTCTGGGATGAGAGTATTCATGTTTTCAACTTCTCTTATAATGAAATAACTCCTACTTATGAAGACTTCATGGCCCTTTGTGGGGGTGAGGAAAAAGTAGAGATTGCTTTGACCTTTGACTCTATTTCATTGGAGAAGAGGTTGATAACTTTTGGCCAGTCCGAGGATGACCTTGATAAATATGTGAGGGCCAATCATGTGAATCTTTCTTGGATGCCGGGGCACTTCATGCATGGAGATGTCACTTATGACTTTGCTTTAGATCACCTCTATCTTTGCTTGTTCTCTCTTGCGTTGTTCCCTTCGGAGGTAGGATTTTCTAGCGTAGCGTGCTTGGACATGGTGATTCGAGCCCGATTGGGTCACAACATTGTACCGTTATTCTAGGAGAAACCATCTGCGGCATTTCCCAGCTTGCTATGTATGGCAACATGACTAGAAGTAGCGACATGTTGTTAACTATGTGGCTCCAAGAGAGGCTCCGAGTGAATAATCCAGTGGAGTCTCAGAATGTGCGCCCATGGTTCTGTCATAGCCGGGGCATTGCAGAGAGGTTTCAGTGCATGACTCGCAGCGGTTGGGAGACTTATTTAGCCAAGATGGTGACTGATGATATCCAGTGGGTGGTGCCGTCATGGCGGATTTGATCTTTGAGAGAGAAACAAGTGGGGTCGTACATGATTCGCGTCCCTTCTCTCTATGAGACTACTTTTTACTACCCAATGAGAGTACTTCGACAGTACGGTTTGGTGCAGATTATCCCCTAGGGTTGGGATAAGAATTTGAGGCAGTATTCCTTCAAGACACTTTATATGAATGCTAGCGTCTCGATCCTCTTTTCTCAGATGTGGGGTACGGCCAGGTTTTCATGCATTACTTTCCTTTCGCGCCCCCGCAGCACTTACTTGTCACGAGAGTATTTGGAATGGTATGATGAGAGACTTGGGCGTGCGAAGCAGACTCTAGAGACCCTACGTGGCTCTATATTGGGAACCTATGCTTCTAGCATTTCACTGAGGATGAAAGAGGCATCGGCCTATGAGAAGAGGGGAGAGATGACTGCTGCTAACAAGGATGGAGAAGGGGTAGGGGCTTCACAGAAGAGGAAGGTTGGTGAGATTTTCAAGGGTAAGGCCAAGGGCGCTAGTGAGTTTTAGGCTAGGTTTTGTGAGAATCCTAACAAGAAGAAAGCCCGCCGAGGACTACACAAGAAGAAAGAGACCGAAGGCACAAGTGGCACTAAGGAGTGATTCCGAGTATCCATCCACAGTCATTGCAGACACATTAGTTTTAAGTTCAGTTTTATTTCAGTATTAGTTTAATTTCATAACATGTTATGTAATCGCCAGTTTAGTCGAGCTTAGACTCATCGAATAAGTGTAATGCGCAATGACTGTGGAAATAAAAGTTTTTGCTTTAGAAAACACAAATTCTTCTTTTACTGCTCTCTGGCCAAATTTGGATGTTTATTTATTTTTTAGACCGTACCTCTGAAAGACTACCTACGTTCCCCTTTTACAAATAGGACTAAGGGGCTCAGGTCATCGTAGTTCATTCCAGTCAGACTAGAATTATTTAAGAAAGGGAAGATAGAAGGGGGAAATGCTCTAACTTTTGCCTAGACCACCCTTACAGGTTTTCAGTCTAGCGAGCTTTGTACGCGCCCTATTTTTGCATAGACCGCCCTTTGCGGGTTTTCAGTCTATCGGGCTTCTTTTTGCTTTTTTTTTTTAGAGGGGGGAGCTAGTTGTAGTAGCATCTGAGCTTGCTGAGGTTGACTGGTTCTTTGAACGGGTTACCATCCAAATCTGCCATTCTGATCGCTCCTCCGGGGAAGACCCTCTCAGTCTTGCGGTTTGTCTTGGATCTTGGCGATGGAGTAGAGTCGTCGCTTTAAGTCCTCTACTTCTCGTGACAGGTCGTGAACTCTCTCTATGGTCATGTGTGGGGGCATCCTTATGTTGTCTCCAGCTCTGGGCTTAGGTTTGTCAAACTCAATGAGTTCACTCAATGAGTTCGAGGTTACCATCCTCCATGTGGAACCAGAACCCTTCGATTTTGGTAAGCTTGCCCTTATCTACAAGGCCTTGGATCTTTCTTTGCAAAGCCACACAATTGTTAATGTCATGACCTTCATCTTGATGATACGAGCAAAATTTGGTGGGCTCGAATGGTTGGAGAGGCGGTAGTTCAGAGAGAAGCGAGTATTCTCCTAAGGGTTGCATCTTGCCTCTGGTTTGCAGTTCTTCAAACATTTTTGCTCTTGGGGTCCCTAGGTTTGTGTACCGTTGGGGTAAGATGGGATTATTTTCGAAAAATATCTGCAGTTTTTCACTGGGTCTTTTTCCATGGCGCGACGGCCGCCATTCCATTGGTCTTGCGAGTTGGATCTTCTTCCCATGCGTCGCTTCATCGGAAAAGGGTTTTTCACTAGGTCTCTTTCCATGGCGCGACGGCCACCATTCCATTGGTCTTGCGATTTGGATCTTCTTCCCATGCGTCGTGTGCGGGATGGGGGTATTTGTCAGTATTGTTTGAGGTAATTAAATGCAGCTTCGCACCTCGAACTCCAGCCTTGATTCGTGCATTTCTCCAGTTCTCTTAGCATTGGTTCTCCTACGGTCGTAGTATGACCGAGTGTGAATACGTGAGTTTGAAATCGAGAGTCGCCACGTTGTTTTATTTGTAGTTAAAACATTGAGAAAACCATTTATGAGAATAATAGGGTTCGGGGGTAAAATTACAATAGAAGAAGAATATTAATGTTATCACTCCTATTGCTCGACGAATCGGTCTTTCTATCATGATCAATGTGTGTGTGTGTGTGTTAGTGTTTGAGACCGGATCCGAAGATTTCCTACATTCTTCTCATCATGAGAAGCTCAGGTCGGTGTAGTTCATTGATGAATTAGAATGGGGATGATGAAGTGGGACCATGCATATAGAGGGGAAAGATCAGGGTTTGAAGAAGTTCCTAGATCGTATTAGGGTTTGATGAAACCCTAGGATCATCATTGGCTATGGCATATACACATAAATAGGGATTACAATCCTAGATCTAGCATGTTATGAATGTATAAGCAGTAAATCTAGCATTATAATAAGAACATCATGAATACATATGAATGAACTCATAAACATGAAGATTGCTACCCTAGTTATAGCATATATTATGAGTTCTAGACTAAGAACATGAAGCACACATGAAGAACATATGAATATGGATGCATAAACATAATGAAAACATGCATAATGTAAGTAATATGTGACCTAGATCTAATGCGGGTTTCGTGGAAACCCTAGATCATCATCGGTCAAGAACATGAACTATGAACAAAAACCTAGATCTTAGCAATATATGAATGAATATAATAGATCTAGGCAGTTAAGTAGTAAGAACGCGTTACTAAACCGCTTAAAGAGGCTTCGAAGGTTGAATCTTCACTCCTTTGATTGAACGGCGGTATTGGATCTCTTTGATGATCAAAGCAAGATCAAAGAGAGGGTTTGAGAGGGTTTTGAGAGGGGGAGAGAGAGGCTAGAAATCCTTTCTGTGAGGATTTTCCCGTGGGTTTTAGGTGTGATCAAATAGGCTGATGGAGGGGCCTATTTATAGGAAAATTCGACCTGGGAGAAGTGGCCGCCCGGCCGGTCCAGTAGATTGGCACAATTTTTGAGGTGTGTCTATATGGACTCTGGAGGATGATCAGATAAGCCTATCTTCGATCCCTCATCCGATCAGTTGTTGATATCTTTTTATTTGGGCTTTTCGGGAAATCCTGGATAAGTCCTGCGCAGCTCGTAAATACCTGGGAGGTTCCTGTGAGTTCTAGAATGCCTAATAACTCATTTTCAGGTTGGGTACTAACAGTTAGACGTGACAAAAAAAAAAACCAGTAACCGGCTAACCGCCGGTTTCTAACCGGTCAAAACCGGGTCAAAACCGGGAAATCGGTTAACCGGCAACCGGCTCACCCGTCAACCGTAATTCCCCGGTCCGGTTTCGTTTGGCCTTTCTCAAAACCGGTAAACCGCCGGTTATAAACGGTTAGTAACCGTTACACAAACCGGCGGTTAAACCGTTTGTAAAACCGGCGGTTAACCGCCTAACTGCTACTTTTCAAAAATTTGCACCGGGCCCCCGCCCCCATTTCCCCATGTCTGACTGACCACCACTGTCCAAAAACGGCTAGTTTTCAAACTAGCCGTTAGTTCAGTTAACTTTCGGCCTTAAATGAAAAAAAAAAAAAAAAAAAAACCAAAAAATTGCTTACATATAAATACCCCCTCCCTCCTACCATTTTAGTTCCACATCTTCTCTATACTCTTTCTCTCTCTACTAATTCCTAAGTCTCTCACACTCTCTCATATTTCCAGTTAGATTGCATAATTCCAGTCAGTTTTTTAACGCTTTCCAGTTAGTTTTTTAACGAAATCACTTTTTTAATTTATTTAGAAAATTCCAGTCACTTTGTTAACCATTTCCAGTCAGTTTCAAATCGTTTTCCAGTTAGTTTTCAGAATTCCAGTCAGTTTTTGAGAGTTTCAGTCAGTTTTTTAACAGTTTCAGTCAGTTTTTTAACAAAATCTGTGTTTTTCATCATTTTCAGTCAGTTTTTTAGCGAGTTTCAGTCAGTTTATAAACAGTTTCAGTTAGTTTGTTAACAAAATGGCCTCATCTCGAAGGAGCGGCAAGGAACATGTTGATTCTTCCTCACTTAACCCGGAAATTGAGTCACATTTTGAGGAAAGTGAGCAAAATGTTGAAGAAAATGTTCCTCAAAGTAGTAGGGCCGGGGCCGACTGAGCTCGGGGCGTGGGAAGAGGTGGTCGGGGGCAACGTCAAGCACGAGAATCCAAATCCGACACTTTCACGATCCATTTCCGAAAAGTACAAATTGACCCCAACGACTTTGTACATTTTCGAGCGTGTTGCAACTATTGCACCAAATCTTACCCGTTCGCAAAAGGTAATGGGCATGGAACATTGAACCATCACTTGAAATCAACACATCCTGAAAAACTTGGGATTGATAGTGATCAAGCTCAATTACAATTTGCTCAACCTAACACCCAAGGTACGTCTTCGGTCTTATTTAAGTTTAATAATGTCGTTTATAGGAAAGAATTGTGCAAATTTGTGTGTGTTAAAGGGCTTGCTTTTAACTTTGCGGATGATGAATTTTATGAACGGTTTATTAGACTTTCTTTAAATCCGGCCGCCTCCAAAGTACCACGTACGACTCTCGTACGCGATATTAAAAAAGTGGTTTTGGAATATAAACATTTTTAATTGATGTTTTATCAAAATTAGATCAAAGAGTTTCAATTTGTGCCGATGGTTGGAGTGATCATTGGCAAAGAAATAGTTATTTGGGTGTTACATGCCATTGGATCGATAATTCGTGGACTTTACAAAAAAGATTACTTGCATATGATAGTTTTGAACCACCTCATTCCGCAGAAAATATTTGTAGAAAGTTGCACGCCATTTTGGCAAAATATGGTCTTTTGCAAAAAATATTTTCTATTTCATTCGACAATGCTAGTGCTAATACCGCTAGTATACCGGAATTGATGCTCATTTGTCAACCGTCACTTGGGGGTAAGTATTTTCATATTAGATGTTTATGTCATATCATAAATTTATGTGTTATAAATGGTTTGGATGTCGCGACCCCGGACCCCGCGGGCCCGAGACCGCGATCTGGACGTCGACTCTAAAACCAAAACTAAGAAATACCAGAGTTAAAAATTTCATTTGATACCCAAAAGGTGATGATCCAAAGTTTTACAAAACCAAGTTCGATAAAAACCAATAACAACTATCATAAACTTCCACAAGTTTATGCTCAACAAAATACAATTATAAAATTCTTAACGACGTCATTGTTTGGTACAACTATCCCAAATGGTTACACATTTACATAATGTAAACCAACCTATAACAACCTTCCCCAAAAGAATGTATCCACACTCGACGTCCTCTTTTCTCGTGATCAGCGAGACTAATCCTTAGCACCTGGGGGGGGGGGTTAAGGAAAAACAAAGATAAAAAGGAAAGGGGTGAGATAAATCTCAATAAGTTACTAATGCAACTACATGACATGCTATAATGCAATAAGCAATAAGCAATAATAAATATCACATAGCACCTAGCAATTATCACATATCAGATAGCAGCGGAAATAAACACATAACCAAGGATGTAGCCAAGGTTTACCAAACCGGAACATCCAAATAAAGGATCGCTGCGCAGCTTCAATTATCAACCAATCAACATCTTCATAATAGCATGAAAGCCGAAAAGAAAACCCCGGTACCGGAACCAATAACCATAAAAGTGTCACAAAGGACAAGGACCATGACACAAAGTCATGCCCGCTAGCTAGATACATTCACAAAGGAACGCTAACTCATCTCTTCCAAGGCCAATCTGGAAAAGGGTAAAGAAGGGGGCAAAACAATGGTCAACATTATAATGGACTTGGCTTTGCCATTATAATCTTTCCCATCGCCCAAACACACACAAAATACCAGCTGGGATTTCACGTAAAGGCTAAGTAATAAAATACTAGCACGATAAACAACAAAGGATTCTAAAGTAGGGAACCATGCCAAATAATCACCAAGAAGATGAAATGAACCAACAATACACAATAAGGGTGCTCCAGAATCCAACTTAACAATTAATGAATTTCAAACACAAACTTGATCACAAAGGACCCAATTCTATCACTAAAGTGTACTACAATGTTCACTAAGGTCAACTAGAAGGACACCCAAGGCTTAGACCAAAACGTGTTCTTCAATCACAACTTAACAACAAATGTAAATTTTCAGAGATCTGTGCGGCCGCCCAAAATGGACCGTGCGGTCGCCCAAAATCCCTCAGAACAATAACAAAAGCTTTCAGAAAGGTGCGCGGTCGCCCAGACTATTTTGTGCGGCCGCCCAATCCTCAGAATTGCCAGAAATCGGGAAGAACAACATGGGTTCTTCCATTTTCAAACCCAAAACACATTCAACCAAAATCCAACCTTCCAACTCATATACTAATGTACCAAAACAACTAATAAGTCAAAAAAGACTCAAACAACAACATTTAACAACCAAAATCAAGAATCAAACCCAACATTCAAGATTTCACCATTTTTGATCAAAACCCAAAATAAATTCTCAATAAATTCAAAACTCAACCAAACTTCAAATATAACACATCAAACATTATCTAAACACGATATGAACATTTTAGCATTAAAATGGGGGAAAAGTAACTTACCTGAATTTTCTCAAAGTTAATGGATTTCAATTCTTTTTTATTCTACGCGATCCTATCGACGATCTAAACAATGTTCAAGTTTTAAGAAATGAATGATAATGAGAGGAAGATGGAGAAAAAGAAGAGAGAAGGAAGAGAAAGAAAAACTTACCCAAAGGAGGAGAGAGAGAGAGAGTTTCCAGGGAGATGATGGTGAGGAGTGAGGGAGAAGAGTAGGGAGGTGAGGGAAGTAGGGGAAATAATTCAAAAACTTGCACTTAGGCCCCCTCTCTCACACTACACACAAATACTTACACACTAGCCCAAATAACTCGAATAAAATGCTAGGCATAATTATTATAACACATAAATTGCACACATAATTATTTAAATAAATAATAATTTAAATAACAATTAAGCAAATAAATAAATAATAATTATTTAATTACTAATAAAAATAGAGCCTAGATTTCGGGTCGTGACATTCACTCCCCCTTAAAGAAAATTTGACCCGAATTTTAACGAGACTCACCTTAAACAAAAAGCCACGGAAATTTCTTCTCGATCTCATCTCGAAGCTCCCACGTCGACTCCTCGATGTTATGATTCCTCCAAAGAACTCGAACCAACGCGATGCTTTTGCTCCTCAACTCTTGGACTTTAGAATCTAAGATCCGAACCGGTCGTTCCTCATACGTCATATCGGGCTCAATATCTTCCGGTATCCTCGGTAACACGTGAGATGGATCATGAACATACATCCGAAGCATAGAAACGTGAAAAACATTATGCAACCGGTCTAAGGATGGCGGTAACGCAAGACGATACGCTAGGAGTCCAACCTTTCCCAAAATCTCAAACGGGCCAATAAATCTCGGAGCCAACTTGCCTTTCTTCCCAAACCTACGAATACCCACCTTTGGAGACACTTTCAAGAACACCAAATCACCGGTCTGAAAGCTAAGATCTCGCCTTCGGTTATCTGCGTAGCTCTTTTGTCGACTCTGGGCTGTCTTCAATCTATCCCGGATAACTCTAACTATCTCAACCGAATCCCGAAGCAAATCAATACCCAAAACTTTCGCTTCACTGACCTCATCCTAACAAATAGGCGATCTACACTTTCTTCCATACAAGGCCTCAAACGGTGCCATCTCGATACTAGCCTGATAACTGTTGTTGTAAGAGAATTCCACTAACGGTAGGTGCGAATCCCAAGAATCGGAAAAGTCTATCGCACAAGCTCGCAACATATCCTCAAGAATCTGAATAGTCCTCTCGGATTGACCGTCGGTCTGAGGATGAAAAGTCGTACTGAATCGCAAATCTGTACCCAAAGCTTCTTGAAACGCCTTCCAGAATCTAGAAGTAAACCTCGGGTCTCGATCTGACACAATGCTAACCGGAACTCCATGCAATCTTACAATCTCATCAATATAAAGGGTCGCAAGCTTCTCCATCGAATACCCAATGTCAATAGGCAAGAAATGGGCACTCTTGGTCAATCTATCCACTATTACCCAAACACTGTCATACTTCCTACGGGTACGAGGTAGTCCTGTAACGAAATCCATAGTCACATGCTCCCATTTCCACTCGGGAATCTCTAACGGCTGAAGTAGTCCCGCGGGTCTCTGATGCTCGGCTTTGACCTGCTGACACGTTAAACACCTCGATAGATACTCGGCTATTTCCCTTTTCATATTAATCCACCAAAACTGTTGCTTCAAATCCTGATACATCTTCGTACTACCCGGATGAATAGTATACCTCGATTTGTGACCCTCATCAAGAACTCTCTGTTTAATTCCATCAACATCCGGAACACACAAACGACCACGGAAAGTCAAAACTCCACTCGAACTCAATGAAAATCCTCGAAGTTCTTTTCCTTCAATTTATCCATTATCTTCACCAACTCGGGATCCTCTTTCTGAGCTTCCTTTATTCTCTGAATTAGGGTCGGAGACACCCTAATGTTCGCAAAAATAGCCCCATGTCTCGATTCCCGAGGAGACCAATCTCGAACATCCTCAAGCATTTTCCACTCTCGAACCATCATCGAAGCCACATAAGATTTTCTACTAATCGCATCGGCTACTACATTCGCCTTCCCCGGATGATAAGAAATCGTACAATCGTAATCCTTCAATAATTCCATCCATCGGCGCTGTCGGTTATTCAACTCCTTCTGGGAGAAAAGGTACTTCAAACTCTTGTGATCGGTAAAAATCTCAAACTTCGCTCCATAAAGGTAGTGTTTCCACTTGTGCAACGCAAATACAATAGCCGCTAACTCCATATCATGAGTCGGGTAATTCTGTTCACTAGGGGTCAACTTACTCGAAGCATAAGCAATTACTTTCCCATTCTGCATCAACACACAACCCAAACCCTCTTTCGAAGCATCACTATAAATCACTAGGCCATCGCTCCCATTAGGCAAAGTTAAGATCGGTGCGGTAGTCAACCTCTTCTTCAATTCCTCGAAACTCTTGTCACATTTCTCGGTCCACACAAACGGAACATTCTTCCGAGTCAACTGAGTCATCGGAGTAGCAATCCTTGAAAATCCCTCAATAAATCTTCGGTAATAACCGGCTAAACCCAGAAAGCTTCTAATCTCTGTCACTGATTCGGGTCTTTTCCAATCCACTATAGCTTCAATCTTTGAAGGATCCACCGAAATCCCATCTTTCGAAATATCATGACCCAGAAATGACACCTTCTCGAGCCAAAATTCGCATTTACTAAATTTCGCAAACAATTTCTCCCTCGCAAGAACGGATAAAACTGTCCTCAAGTGCTGTTCATGCTCCTCTCGAGACTTAGAATAGACAAGAATGTCGTCGATGAAGACTACCACGAACGGTCAAGATAGGGATGAAAAACTCGGTTCATCAAATCCATAAACACTGCCGGCGCGTTAGTCAACCCAAACGGCATAACCAAGAACTCGTAATGACCATAACGAGTGCGAAAAGCAGTCTTCGGAATATCCTCCGATCGAACCTTCAACTGATGGTACCCACTCCTCAAATCAAGTTTAGAGAAAACCACGGACCCTTGAAGCTGATCAAATAAATCATCGATGTGCGGTAGAGGATACTTATTCTTTACCGTAACCTGATTCAACTTCCGGTAATCGATGCACAACCTCAACGAACCATCTTTCTTCCGCACAAATAAAACCGGTGCTCCCCACGGGGAAACACTAGGGCGGATAAACCCTCGATCAAGCAACTCTTGCAGCTGAACCTTTAACTCTTTCAACTCTGCGGGAGCCAACCTATAAGGTGCTTTCGAAATTGGAGCCGTACCCGGCAAAAGGTCTATACAAAACTCAATCTCACGATCGGGAGGCATATCATACTCGGTAGAGAAAACATCGGGAAATTCCCGGACTACCCGAACACTATCAAAACTAGGGAATTCTTTCCTAGTATCAAAAACACTAGCCAAATACCCCTCACAACCACTATGCAATAATTTTCTCGCTTTCATAAAAGAGATTAAGCGAACCTTTCTACTCAGAGGACTAGCCTCAAACACAAATTTAGGCACATCGGGAATAGAAAAAGTAACAATTTTCTTACGGCAATCAACAGAAGCATGAAACTTGCTCAACCAATCCATACCCAAAATGACATCAAAGTCTTGGATAGGAAGAACTACCAAATCCGCACAAAGGACTAGACCACAAATAACCACGTCACAAGCACGAAAGACTCGATCAGAAATCAAGCATTCTCCTATAGGGGTCGACACCTCTAGCACGTACGGTAAAGACTCGAATGCAGCATTTAACATGGAAGCAAATTGCACAGAAATGTATGAATGAGATGATCCTGGATCTACTAACGCTCGTGCGCTCACATTATACACAGAAATAATACCTCCAATAACGGATGGATCATCGGTAGCTTGTTGTTGATTCATAGCATAAACCTTCCCTTGAACTTTGGGCTTCCCAGCTGCATCCCTTTTCTGACCCTGATTATTACCAACTCCTGACCCGGATGCTTAACCTCGGTACCTCGTACACTCTCTCGCAAAGTGCCCCATTTCACCACAATTGGTACACTTGCCTTGCTTTTTCCAACACCTATCCTCCGCATGGCCTACCTTCTGACAAAAAGTACAAGGCTTCCTCATTTGGCTCCCTTGGTTCCCGGAAGTGGTACCCGGGTTCCTTGGGATCGGTTGCCCTCGGGACTGAGATTGTCCCCCAAAGTTACCTCGATTATCAATCCTAGGTTGTGACTTGCTCTGCGCTCCTTGCTTACTCGGGTTGGCCACCTCGGTCTTCCTCTTATGTTCCCCAATATCTTGCTCTATAAGATAGGCTCGGTCCACCGCATCCTGGAAAGTCACAATCCGTTGGGCAATAAGTTGAGTACGGATGGAGGTCTTCAATCCCTGAATGAATCTCATAGCTTTTTGTTCCTCGGTCCTCACCAAATAGTCGCAATACCGGGCTAATTCTATGAACTTAGCCGAGTATTGTGCTATAGACAACACACCTTGCTCCAAGTTGAGTAGCTCGATCTCCTTTCGGTTTGATCAACAACCGGAATGAAATGCTCCTTGAATTTGCGCACAAACAACTCCCACGCATACACCGTGTGAGTATCATCCCAAGTAGCTTTAACACCTTTCCACTAATGCTCGGCGGCACCCACAAGCTTGTAAGCCGCGAACCGGACCTTGTCCTCATCCGAACACCCAAATACATCATAAATCTTTTCCATAGACTCAATCCACAACTCAGCTTTCCGAACATCGGGCTCCCCATTGAATTCAACCGGTTTCAACTTCAGAAATTGCTCCAATCCATAGCGGGGTGGTGCTTGTTCTACCCTCGGACCTTGATCATGTATGGCCTTCATGGCCGCCTCAAACATGCCTTGAAACATAGCAAGTGCTTCTTCCCTTGTATCATTTTGATTCTGTGCCCCACTAGTACCTCCTCTGTTTCTTCTTCCAGACATTGAGAACAATTACCTGCATAAGACATCAACCGTTAATCACTCCGCACACTACTACCCACCTAGGTCATGCTAATCCACCTAGACTTATACTTAGAGCTAATGCCATAGCTCTGATACCAACTGTCGTGACCCCGGACCCCGCGGGCCCGAGACCGCGATCTGGACGTCGACTCTAAAACCAAAACTAAGAAATACCAGAGTTAAAAATTTCATTTGATACCCTAAAGGTGATGATCCAAAGTTTTACAAAACCAAGTTCGATAAAAACCAATAACAACTATCATAAACTTCCACAAGTTTATGCTCAACAAAATACAATTATAAAATTCTTAACGACGTCATTGTTTGGTACAACTATCCCAAATGGTTACACATTTACATAATGTAAACCAACCTATAACAACCTTCCCCAAAAGAATGTATCCACACTCGACGTGCTCTTTTCTCGTGATCAGCGAGACTAATCCTTAGCACCTGGGGGGGGGTTAAGGAAAAACAAAGATAAAAAGGAAAGGGGTGAGATAAATCTCAATAAGTTACTAATGCAACTACATGACATGCTATAATGCAATAAGCAATAAGCAATAATAAATATCACATAGCACCTAGCAATTATCACATATCAGATAGCAGCGGAAATAAACACATAACCAAGGATATAGCCAAGGTTTTCCAAACCGGAACATCCAAATAAAGGATCGCTGCGCAGCTTCAATTATCAACCAATCAACATCTTCATAATAGCATGAAAGCCGAAGAGAAAACCCCGGTACCGGAACCAATAACCATAAAAGTGTCACAAAGGACAAGGACCATGACACAAAGTCATGCCCGCTAGCTAGATACATTCACAAAGGAACGCTAACTCATTTCTTCCAAGGCCAATCTGGAAAAGGGTAAAGAAGGGGGCAAAACAATGGTCAACATTATAATGGACTTGGCTTTGCCATTATAATCTTTCCCATCGCCCAAACACACACAAAATACCAGCTGGGATTTCACGTAAAGGCTAAGTAATAAAATACTAGCACGATAAACAACAAAGGATTCCAAAGTAGGGAACCATGCCAAATAATCACCAAGAAGATGAAATGAACCAACAATACACAATAAGGGTGCTCCAGAATCCAACTTAATAATTAATGAATTTCAAACACAAACTTGATCACAAAGGACCCAATTCTATCACTAAAGTGTACTACAATGTTCACTAAGGTCAACTAGAAGGACACCCAAGGCTTAGACCAAAACGTGTTCTTCAATCACAACTTAACAAAAAATGTAAATTTTCAGAGATCTGTGCGGCCGCCCAAAATGGACTGTGCGGTCGCCCAAAATCCCTCAGAACAAGAACAAAAGCTTTCAGAAAGGTGCGCGGTCGCCCAGACTATTTTGTGCGGCCTCCCAATCCTCAGAATTGCCAGAAATCGGGAAGAACAACATGGGTTCTTCCATTTTCAAACCCAAAACACATTCAACCAAAATCCAACCTTCCAACTCATATACTAATGTACCAAAACAACTAATAAGTCAAAAAAGACTCAAACAACAACATTTAACAACCAAAATCAAGAATCAAACCCAACATTCAAGATTTCACCATTTTTGATCAAAACCCAAAATAAATTCTCAATAAATTCAAAACTCAACCAAACTTCAAATATAACACATCAAACATTATCTAAACACGATATGAACATTTTAGCATTAAAATGGGGGAAAAGTAACTTACCTGAATTTTCTCAAAGTTAATGGATTTCAATTCTTTTTGATTCTACGCGATCCTATCGACGATCTAAACAATGTTCAAGTTTTAAGAAATGAATGATAATGAGAGGAAGATGGAGAAAAAGAAGAGAGAAGGAAAAGAAAGAAAAACTTACCCAAAGGAGGAGAGAGAGAGAGAGTTTCCAGGGAGATGATGGTGAGGAGTGAGGGAGAAGAGTAGGGAGGTGAGGGAAGTAGGGGAAATAATTCAAAAACTTGCACTTAGGCCCCATCTCTCACACTACACATAAATACTTACACACTAGCCCAAATAACTCGAATAAAATGCTAGGCATAATTATTATAACACATAAATTGCACACATAATTATTTAAATAAATAATAATTTAAATAACAATTAAGCAAATAAATAAATAATAATTATTTAATTACTAATAAAAATAGAGCCTAGATTTCGGGTCGTGACATTGGATGCTTTAGATCAATATGTTAAACCCATTAGAGAGGCTCTTTATTTTATTGCAAAAAAAAAATAAAATTACAAGAAAATGGATAAAATATTTACTAAATAAGGGTCTTCCCGAAAAATATTTTTCTATGGATGTTCCGACTAGGTGGAATTCTACCTACAAAATGTTAATTGATGGTTTTGAGTATAAAGAGCATATCATGGATTTTTTTATTAGTATGGGCTATGAAATTCCTTTATTTGCGTATCAATGGAACGCTTGCACTAATTTATGTCAATTATTAAAGATTTTCAATACCGCTACTTTGGCTTTGTCGGGAGTTTATTATCCAACTTCCGTTTTGGTACTTGATCAATGTATTGCAATAGTTCTAAGTTTTAAAAATTTGCAAAATTGCACCATTTTAAACGAAAGCATTGCTTCCATGAGGCAAAAGTGGGTCAAATATTTTGATAACATTCCGTCTCTATTTTTGCTTGCAAAGATGTTGGATCCCCGTATTAAATTGAAAGATCTAGTCCGCATAATAACGTTTTATTATGCAAATTTATACCCCAATGGGGACGGATTACACGAAAACCCGGCGATTATTGTTGAAAATACAAAAAAAGATTTGGTGACTCTTTATAATGAGTATAGTGCAATTCATGGAAATGTTTCTCAATATGGCTCAAGTCCTAATGAAGAAGATATTGGTATTGATACACAATATGATGTGAATAACGATCCATATAGTTTTGTTAATGATATTTATTTTTCAAAACGTCCTAGAACGTCTCCTTCTTCTTCTTCTACCTCTAGCATTCCGTACGAGTTGGAAGCATATTTCTCTACTAGACATGAAGTTGTACAAAACACTTCAAATCTAACTTCTTTTGATATTTTGAGGTGGTGGTCATAAAGGCAAGAAACTTATCCCATACTCTCTTTAATTGCAAAAGAAGTCTTAGCTTCTCCCGCTTCAACCGTGGCCGTCGAATCGGCATTTAGTGTGGGAGGAAATGTTTTGGATGCAAGACGTTCCCAACTAACTTGTGAAAATTTGGAAAATCAACTCTTGCTTGGTGATTGGGTTAGAGCGGAAAAGAGGGAGCAAGATATGCCTTATGAAGAGGATTTAGTAAATGTAGATCCACAATATCAATACGACTTGGAAGATTCTACGGGAAGTTCGGAAGGGGACGGAATGTAGATAGTTTTTATTTTAATTTTTAGAATAGGTTTATTTTTATTTCATTGTAATAGTTTAGTTGAGGTAATAAGGCTCCATTTTTTCCTCCCTTAATTATAAAAGGGCAAGGATTGGTTGTCCCCCTCTTTGTAATTTTAATTTTAATTAATAAAATTTAAGGGTACCGTCCCTTTTTTTACTTAAAAAATTTGTGTTATACATTATAGTTATACACTTATACATTTTAAGTTTTTAACTTAAAAACAAAAAAAACAAAAGAAAACTGTTTAAAAAAGGGGGTCAATAAAAACTGTTTAAAAAAAAAAAAGTTAAAAAAATATGTTAATAAAACTGTTAAAAAATTCTGTTAAGAAAACTATTTAAAAAAACAGTTTAAAATTTTTTTTACTTGAAAAAAAAACCCTTTAAAAAAATGAAGTGTTTTTTTATTTTTATTTATTTTTAAACAAAAAACTGTTAATAAAACTGTTTTGAAAAAAAAAAAATAAAAAAAAATGGTAACCGGTTTAACCGCATTATCCGGTTAACCGGTAAACCGTAACCGGACATCACGGTTAGCCGGTTAGGTTACGGTTAGCATTTAACAAAAATCATAACCGGCGGTTATAACCGTCAACCGCCGGTTTTAACCGGATGGACACGTCTACTAACAGTAGCCCCTCGGCGACGCTTCTTGCAAGGCAATGGAGGGTCATCGATTAAGAAAGGAACCGATCTGAAACATGAGTTCCAAATCGAGAGAGGACTGAGAAAGAATGTGACCAGGTTGGTTGGGTGGCTGAACCTTTGTTAGGCTACCTACGTATCCAAGTGGAATCAAGCCAGTCGTAGTTCGAGACCTGTGGGGAAAGAAAGAAACGAGACGCCGTCCTTCGGGGGATAATCAAGCATTCGTCAGACAATAAAGTCGCGTGGACCCTACTGGGGAGGAAAAGCAAAAAAGAAACGAGAAATTGTCTTTCTGCTTGAGATTGACAAACGTTCGTGAAGCAATAAAGTCATTGCAAATGGAGTCTATTGGGGAAAGGAGGGAAGGCCATACGTATGGTTCGACAAGAAGTTTAAAGAATCGAGAACAAAATTAGGGATGAATTCTAACTTCTTATAGAGCGCACGTAATCGATTGATTTTTGAGAATTAGGGTTTACAGAGGTTCCGACCTTTCATTATGGATTGATTTAGAAATTTTGTAGTGGATTTCCGAACCCAATTTTAGATTGATTTGGAAATTTTGTAGAGGATTTTCGAACCCAATTTTAGATTGATTTGGAAATTTTGTAGAGGATTTCCGAACCCAATTTTAGATTTTAGAAATTTTATAAAGGATTTCTGAACCCAATTTTAGATTTTAGAAATTTTATAGAGGATTTCCGAACCCAATTTTAGATTTTTAGAAATTTTATAGAGGATTTCTGAACCCAATTGGTATTTTTTATAAAGGTCTTCCGGACCCAATCAGGGTTTACGGAGGTTCCGACCTTTAATTTATAATTTTTAGGGTTTAGGACCTTCAATTATAGATTAATTTCGAAGATTAGGGCTTACGGAGGTTCCGACCTTTAATTTATAATTTTTAGGGCTTAGGACCTTCAATTATAGATTAATTTTAAAAATTAGGTCTTACGGAGGTTTCGACCTTTAATTTATAATTTTTAGGGTTTAGGACCTTCAATTATAGATTAATTTTTGAAGATTAGGGCTTACGGAGGTTCCGACCTTTAATTTATAATTTTTAGGGTTTAGGAGCTTCAATTATATATTAATTTTGAAGATTAGGGCTTACGGAGGTTCCGACCTTTAATTTATAATCTTTTGGGTTTACGGATGATCTGACCTTTAATTATAGATTGATTTTAATTATCAGAGGCTTTCCGGGCCGATTTAGAATTTGTTGGTGCAAGATACCTTTTTTTTAGGTTTTAAGCTTTGTAAAGTTTGAGTGAAATTACCTATAGTCTAGGGTTTGAGTTTTGGTTGCTTGAGTTTAGATATGTGAATTTCCCAACGTTTGGGGTTAAGTGAATTTTGTAGAAAATTTAGTTGTATTTTACCCATAGTTTGGGGATCGATTGAATTTTACTTTGGTCGTAAAGATTTTGATTGTGAATGACCCAAGATTTGGGGTTTTAAGTGAATTTTAGTTGTATTTTACCCATAGTTTCTTGCAAAGATTTTAATTTGTAGATTACCCAAATTCGGGGTTTTAAATATTAACCGTAGAAGGTTTTAATTGTGAATTGCTCTTAGTGTAGGATTTGATTGTGAGTTATTTTGGAGCGAGGGACTTGATTGGAATTTACCTTGCATGAAGGGTTTGATTGTTGATTACTTCGAACGAGAAGGTTTAATTACCTCGAACGAGAAGGTTTGATTGTTTAATTACCCAAAGTTACGGGTTTGGATTTGGATGATGTTAAGTTGAGGTGCTTTGTTTGCAAATTACCCAAGATATGGGGTTCGAGTGACTTAGTTGTAAGTTGTTTTAAGTAAGTGAGTTGACTGTAATTTACCTTGAATGAAGGGTTTGATTGTAAATTACTTCGAATGAGAAGGTTTGATTGTGAGTTACCAAAAATTTTGGGTTTAGCTTGAAGTTGTAGTGCTTTATTGCAAATTACCCAAGATAGGAGGATTTATTTGTATTTTACCCGAGGTTTGGGGTTTCAATTATAAATTACCCAAGGTGTGGGGTTTTGTTGATTAATTTGTTGAACGTAAGGGATTTAGTTGTGGATTACCCTAGGTTTGGGGTTTAAGTGAATTTTCTTTGATTGTAAAGGTTTCAATTATAAGTTACCCAGGATTTGGGGTTTTGGTTGTAAATTACTTCGAATGAGAAGGTTTGATTGAATTAATTTTGTACTTTGGGTTTAATGACCTTAAATTGGAGTTTTCATGAAGCTTTTAGATTTCGACCCAAGTTGATTGATTCATTGGTGGTTTTGTTAAAAAACGCAATTTTGTGTTAAGTAATTTTTGGTCCGAAAATGGTGTAATATTTGACCGATTTTTGATTTGGTTGACTTTGTTAAAAGTACTTTTTGTGTTGTTTGACTTTTGTTAGAGTGTAGGGATGCAATGTACATTAGTGTTTCGTTGAGAAAGCTTATTTTGGATGAAGTCATATTTTTATCCGTTAATTATTGAAATGCTTTCGGACTTGTGCGGAGTTGACTTGTCTTGGATTTGTTTTTAGTTTGACTTGTCCTAGGTAGACTTGGCTTTTATTGTTTTAGTGGAATAGCGCGCAACGTACATGTAACAAAGTATTTGTTGGGAATTTTGGGGATTCTCCTAATGCAACGGTTTATATTCACACATGTTTATGAAATTGAACTGCTAGGTTAATTGCATACCTTTGCTGTGTACACCTGTTTGTATCTGCGAGTTGTATTGCCTCCTTTGAATTCGAGGGGCTCATGTAGAATTGTGCATAGCTTGTGGGAGAGGACTCCATAGACTGTACAGAGCTTGATCGGGTTTGACGGAGTTGTACCGATATCAGGAGCGTGTCTGGTATATGTTTGGGCCGCCTTAGGAGGCGGTATGAGGAGATGCTGGTGGCTCTGGAGGTGGTGATCTAGAGGTAACTTCCCATCTTTGCTAATGCCGGTACTACGGCGATTGCCCAGTGGACTTGGATGTAGTGAGCAGACTTGCTTGTGGACCAACGGGTTTGACAGAGTTGTACCGTTTTCTAGCTCGGAGTTGTCGGTCTCAGTTGGAGTCAGTTGACTGCTTACACTTTCCTTGGAGGTATAAACCGTTCTTTGTCCATTTCTGGTTTCAGTCTCTCCTTGTTGATGACTTTCCCATGTAGTGTTGGGCCTATGAGATTCTTGCTATGGATCAGTTTGGGACGACCAGTGCTTGATTCCCGTACCTTGTTGATGGGCGCCAAGTTGCAGGAGTATAGGAAAATGAGACTTCTCGGCACTATGCTTAGTTTGAAGACTCTACTAGGGGGACATTGTCTAAGAGACATGACGTTCCATCCATGGGCGGAGCTAGACTTTGAGTTGCTTGCTGCAGCGGCTATTGAGGCGACAGGCCAGGGGAGGCTGTTGATCGGCTACAGCGGAGATGTCCTTTATTTGGGTGATAAGGCACGAGCCTAGGATGGAGTAGGTAGTGTCTACTTGGTGGATCCTCCGTGGTTGTGACTGTTTCAACGTTTTTGTCTGACCGGGTTAGGTTGACCAAGGGCCTTGATGCTAGACAGTTCATGGTAGAGGGAGCCTCGTATGATGACTTTGTTGGGACGCGCCTTTGAGGCTCACTCGTTGTGGTAGAGGAGAAACTGCGGGTGATCATTTGGAGGCATCACAGGAAAGTGGCGAAGGTCATTCAGCAGTTGGCAGAGTGTGATGTTTCTAGTCACGGTAATGATGGTGCTTCGACCGGTAGGTATCCCCCTATGCGGAAGTGGACTCGGGGTGACGCTAGTGAATCAGCCTCTTAGTTTCTGCATTTTGTTAGTTGTAGCACAGACAGTAGAATAGTATATATATATACATGGATGTATAAAGATTTACATTATATACTAGCAGTATTTTATAGTAATATGTAACAGATAGATAATATACATGTAGCACGTAGAATAGCAAGTAGCATGTAGATAACATGTAAATAGCATGTAGACTGACTAGGAGCGTATTACACAGGCTAAGGGTACTCTAGTTGACTTCTATTGGTAAGAGTTGCCTAAAGGAGATCTAGGGCTTTCGACCTATGAGGATGGGATGCAGGATCCAAGGGTGTCCTAAGTTTGTAGGGTATATGGCGTAGGACCGAGTCAGTTAGGACGTCACGGAGACGAGACAAAAAGAAAATTTATAAATTAGTGGAGACCGAGTGTGCGGGTTTATAAACAACGTGTCGTGATAGAAAACACTTTTGAAAATGTAACGACTTTATAAAAATGCCTTATAATTTATTACAGTCTAATTAATTCAAGTACTTGTCCTTCGTTAGGATTTGTTGATTAGGGTAGTCCTTCGGGTGAGTAAGATTTCATCGGGTTTGCCGGTGATTTCTGAGTAGCCAGGCAGTTGTCCTAACTTTGTTTGAAAAAGCCCCAGTTTGAATGGGGGGGCTCTTGAGAGAGGTGAGCCATGTCGAGCACCGGTGGAGAGAGATAACATTCTGTGGGGAGTAGCCTTGTTGGTGAGTGATCCCGTTGGAGCATCGGTAGTTGATCCTGTTCTGTTAGGGTAGCCCCAGCTTGGTGAGGGTATTAGAAAGAGGTCATCCATGTTGAGCTTCGATGGAGAGAGATGACCTTCTGTGGGGAATGATCTTGTTGGAGTATCAGTACTCGGACAAATTCCATTGAGACAGCCCCAGCTTAGTGAGGGCATAAGGTGGGGGAATCCTACCTCCTTTTAGACGCACCCTGTTTTTCTCTAGACCGCCCTTGCGGGTTTTCAATCTAGGTGGGTATATTCTTTTAGCGTCGTTTTTTTTTTAATTATTATTATTATTTCAGTCGACTCGAAATAAAGTAAAAAGACAGAAACGTACAGACGACTTGCAGGAGCCTTTTGTTATACTGAGAGAAGAGAGAGAAAGAGAGAACAAGAGAGGGAGTTCTCGCATTTAGACCTTACAGGAAGTATGTGTATAAAAGGAAGGAAGCCCCTGCTTGACAGAAAATAAGTGTTTAGCTCTTTCCTAGATTGTAGAATAGAAGACTTGTCAAGACATTTGAAAATTGTTTTATTCAGAATTGTCTTTTGATTGCTCGAGAACGGACCTCGTTGATTAGTTATGTATCTTATGATTGTATTTTTGACAAGTAGTCTCAAAATAATAATCGCCTTAATTAATCGAGAAAGAGAATAGAAATTATAGTGTATGGGGAATCGAGAAAAGAATGAAAGTTGGCTCGAAGTGGGTTGTATATATTTTGTGGACCGGACCATGAGGTTGCCTACGTTCCTCTTAGTGTGAGAGGCTCAGGTCCGCGTAGTTCGAGGATGATCCAGTTTAATGATTGATACCGGGTTTGAGTGGTGGTATGCTCCGTTGTTGCTTGTTGCTTTGGACCGCTTCGTTTGTAGATGTCGCTTTGGACTGCTGCCGTTGAATTGAGTTGAACTCCTTTGAAAAGGAAGAAAAATAGAAAATATGAAGTGAAAAGAAAGCGGGACTTTTACTTTTCCTATGATGATAGCCCCTTCTATTTTTCTTTGCTTTGATTTATTTCTTTGTGCACACCCTTATTTTTTCCCAGGCCGCCCTTGCGGGTTTTCAACCTAGCGGGCTTCTTTTTTTGTGCCTTTGCTCTAATTTTTGCCTAAGACACCCGTGGTGGGTTTCGACCTAGCGAGCTTTTTTTTTTTTTATATACATTTACATATTGAAACGTTGGGCAAGGTGAGCCCCTAGTTTGCTTTCGTCTTTGGGAGGTAGAACTCGTGGAGGAGGTTTGAACAGCCCCTTGCATTTCGTTGACATCTTCGAGGAGGACAGACAGCCCCAGTGTGTCGGACGGCTTTTGTACGGACGCTTCTTTGATGGTGAGCGGCTCTGCAGTCGTCGTCTTCTTCATGGGAAGATGGAAGTGTATATGAAGAGTATTTAGGAGAGTGTACGCAGTGGGCGTATATGAGGGGAATATATGGAGGGTGCACACAGTGGGTGTGCACGAGGAGCGCATATGTGGAGGGTACACACAGTGGGTGTACACGAGGGGAATATATGGAGGGTGCACACAGTGGGTGTGCAAGAGGAGTATATATGGAGGGTGAACACAGTGGGTGTGCACGAGGAGTGTATATGTGGAGGGTGCACATAGTGGGTGTACACGAGGAGTATATATGGAGGGTGTACACAATGGATGTACACGCATAAGGGTAGGTATATAGAGGACATATAGAAAAGAGAAAACAATTCGATTGATCAAAGCGTTTGTTATTTTGAGACTAATTGTTTGTTTAATTATGTATGATGGTTTGTGGGTCCATTTACCTTTTAATGAGTCTTTATTAACAAATAAATTTGGAATTAATTCGTCATATAAAGATATATCAATCAATTGTCAATTAAGATTAATACAATTTTCATGGAGTTGATGTATATGCAAGATTATGTCTCAAGTCTAGAGAGAAAAGAAATAAAGACACTTTTATTGCGACTAAAGACTCAAATTGACTAGTCTGAGGTGGACTTTAACAATCTAACTAATGTCCGGGGTGGACCTTTACTAGTAAAAATAAAAGATTAATGTCCGAGGTGGACTTTTACTAAAAGACTCCCTAGAACCTACGAAGACTGAAAGACTTTTTTTTTTAGAAGGAGGTAGCCCCGGTGTAACTTCTTGCTTGCTTGGACTTTGATTATACCCATTTGTTCCCTTGGCGGATGATGGCTCCACTATCAATGCGGCTTTGGATCGTCCTTTACAGTTGGAATCACTTTTCGGTGTCATGTCTGATGTATTGGTGATATTTGCAGTATTTGGAGGGATCCAAGTCTTGTCTTGCAAAGTTTGGTTTAAAGTCGAGAAGAGGAGCTAACTTTCCGGCGTGAACTAGATTTTCGAAGCATTCATCTAATGGCATACCCAAATCATCGAACATACGCTTGTCACGGACCATCTTGGAGGGCGGTTTATGCATTGGTATTCCTTGCTGATGAGTAATCACAGGAGGCATCCCAGTGGGGGAAGTCCGTGGTGGTCCATACCTTTGAGGAGCGTACGGGTGTTGAAACTGAGCATGAGGAAGAGTGCGGTTGAGATGCTCGTAGATGCCATATATGTCAGACCGGAGATGTTCCTCGGTGTCCTTTAGAGCTTTGTACACCACCTTCTGGAAGCGGTCTGTCCGTTTGAGGAGAACAGACTCAAAGAAGGCTTCTTGCTCATCGAGAAGATTTCGGGAGAGGGTTGATTGCTCTCTGAGGATAGTCTCATAGTGGGCCGCTTGCTTGTCAAGGAGAGTCTCATAGAAGGCTTCTTGCTTGTTGAGAGCGGTGTCAAGATAGACTGCTTGCTTGTTGAGGATGGCGTTGAAGTGGGCCATTTGCTCATTGAGAGTGGTGTTAGGGTGGAGAGTTGTCTCGAGACCTTGGGTGGTAGCTTCGGTTGTTACTGTGATGATCCCTTCGGCAGATATGATGCAGGATTCTGTAGTGGTTGGTGGAGAAGTTAAGTTTTTGAATTAAATTAGACTCCTAATTAATGACAAGGCATCGTTATAAAATCATTTTTTTTTTATAAAAAGACTCGATCTCCGTATTTTTTGAAATGTTCTTTGAATGAAAAGACCAAAATTTTGACCGGGACGGAGCTGCCTACGTTCCCCTTACTATGCAGGAGAGGTCCCACACAATGAGAGGCTCAGATCACCGTAGTTCGGGTTAAGTAAAACGAGTGAGATAGTGACCGAAGAGGTCAGTGATTTTAAAAACCATAAGTATTAGAAGGCGACCGTAGAGGTCTAAAAGTAAGGGGAGATGACTCGGTCCATGGTTAGGTATAGGTGAAGGGACCCTAGGTAAGGGTGGTTTTTGACTTTAGTGAATCGGGTAAGGTTTGGCATGGGTAGGCCAAGAGGTAGGTCATCTAAGGTTGGCTAGCTTGACTAAAGGTAGGAGTAAAGATGAATGATTTGACCTAATCAGGTCGATGATGGGTCAAAAATGGCGGGTTGACCTAGATGGGTGGAGGTTTGACCTAGGCGGGTCAAGGTGATGGGTTAACCTAAGTTGGTTGAGGTAAGGTTGACCCAAGCGAGCCGGGACATGGGTAAATTGACCTAGATGGGTCAATGATAGGTAGGTTGACCTAAGCGGGTTGAATTTGACTTAGGAGGTCAAAGGTTGACCTAGATGGGTCTAGATGACGGGGAATCCTAGATGGCTTAGAGGTAGGTCGGTTGACCAAAGTTGGCCAAAGTTTGACCTAGGAAGGTCAAAGGTTAACTAGATTTGACCTAGACGGGTCAAGGGTTGACTAGAGTCGATCTAGGGTAGACTAGGTTGACCTAGACGGGTCGAACGTTGACTAGAGTTGATCTAGGGTTGGCTAGGTTGACCTAGACGGGTCAAGAGGTAGGTCGGTTGACCAAAGTTGGCCAAAGCTTGACCTATAAGGGATGCCATTGAGTAAGTTGACCTAGGAAGGTCAGAGGTTAACTAGGGTTGACCTAGACGAGTCGAGGGTTGACTAGAGTTGATCTAGGGTAGACACACGCAACATGATGAATGATTTTAGTTAAGATTAGGATTACTTGTTTTGATAAGTGTTCTTAACTCGATCAAAGTGCATGGTTTAGAAATGAACAAGGATTAACCTCAACGGCTCGGGACCGAACACGATGAGTTAGATAGCCCGGGTGCCACGAAGATAGAGGCGACAGGATCACCAAAATATGTGCACTCAGCGGAGTATCCAGTAGGGTGTGCAGTGTGACACGGACTAGTGGTAGTGTGCTATTTGATTACGTATTTTTAGGAATGATACGCGATGCGCGAGAGAAGTCTACTAGCATAACAATTCATAGTAAAAGCATTTAAGCATAAAATGACATAATAGAGTAGATCTAGAACATTTAAACATGCTATAAACACATAAACCTGCAGGAAATCGTTAGAAACAGATTTACAGAAAAGGGGTCTGCGGGGCAGTTAGAATACACACAAAATCACGAAGTAAATGAAAGTTAGACCCTCTTAAGTTTTGAAAAAGGTTTTCAAAAACAAGTTCCCAGCAAATTCGCCACTGTGAATACGCGAGTTTGAAATCGAGAGTCGCCACGTTGTTTTATTTGTAGTTAAAACATTGAGAAAACCATTTATGAGAATAATAGGGTTCGGGGGTCAAATTACAATAGAAGAAGAATATTCATGTTATCACTCCTATTGCCCGACGAATCGGTCTTTCTATCATGATCAATGTGTGTGTGTGTGTTAGTGTTTGAGACCGGATCCGAAGATTGCCTACATTTTTCTCATCATGAGAAGCTCAGGTCGGTGTAGTTCATTGATGAATTAGAATGGGGATGATGAAGTGGGATCATGCATATAGAGGGGAAAGATCAGGGTTAGAAGAAGTTCCTAGATCATATTAGGGTTTGATGAAACCCTAGGATCATCATAGGCTATGGCATATGCACATAAATAGGGATTACAATCCTAGATCTAGCATGTTATGAATGTATAAGCAGTAAATCTAGCATTATAATAAGAACATCATGAATACATATGAATGAACACATAAACATGAAGATCGCTACCCTAGTTATAGCATATATTATGAGTTCTAGACTAAGAACATGATGCACACATGAAGAGCATATAAATATGGATGCATAAACATAATGAAAACATGCATAAAGTAAGTAATATGTGTCCTAGATCTAATGCGGGTTTCGTGGAAACCCTAGATCATCATCGGTCAAGAACACGAACGATGAACAAAACCCTAGATCTTAGCAATATATGAATGTATATAATAGATCTAGGCAGTTAAGTAGTAAGAACGCGTTACCAAACCAATTAAAGAGGCTTCGAAGGTTGAATCTTCACTCCTTTGATTGAACGGCGGTATTGGATCTCTTTGATGATCAAAGCAAGATCAAAGAGAGGGTTTGAGAGGGTTTTGAGAGGGGGAGAGAGAGGCTGGAAATCCTTTCTATGAGGATTTTCCCGTGGGTTTTATGTGTGATCAAATAGGCTGATGGAGGGGCCTATTTATAGGAAAATTTGACCTGGGAGAAGTGTCCGCCCGGTCGGGGAAGTGGCCACCGGACCGGTCTAGTAGATTGGCACAATTTTCGAGGTGTGTCTATCTGGACTCTAGAGGATGATCAGATAAGCCTATCTTCGATCCCTCATCCGATCAGTCGTTGATATCTTCTTATCTGGGCTTTTCGGGAAATCCTGGATAAGTCCTGCGCAGCTCGTAAATACCTGGGAGGTCCATGTGAGTTCTAGAATGCCTAATAACTCATTTTCAGGTTGGGTACTAACACCGAGGTACTGGAGTAGTTTTGTAAGTTCTTTCACCTCCGTCTCAGTGCGGGTAGGTTTCATCTCTAAGATGGCTTGAATCTTCCTCGGGTCGGCTTCGATTCCACACTCGGTGACCATGTAGCCTAACACTTTCCCGTGGCTGACTCCAAATGTACATTTGGCGGGGTTCAAACGCATGGCGTGCTCCCTTAACCGATCAAAGAACTTCCTTAGATCTGTCAAGTGCTGACCGTTGGATCCCTTCGAATGAATGATCATGTCGTCTACGTATACTTCAATCTCTTTGTGTATCATTATGAATACGTGAGTTTGAAATCGGGAGTCGCCACGTTGTTTTATTTGTTGTTAAAACATTGAGAAAACCATTTATGAGAAATAATAGGGTTCGGGGGTTAAATTACAATAAGAGAAGAATATTCATGTTATCACTCCTATTGCCCGACGAATCGGTCTTTCTATCATGATCAATGTGTGTGTGTGTGTTAGTGATTGAGACCGGATCCGAAGATTGCCTACATTTTTCTCATCATGAGAAGCTCAGGTCGGTGTAGTTCATTGATAAATTAGAATGGGAGAGATGAAGTGGGATCATGCATATAGAGGGGGAAGATTAGGGTTAGAAGTAGTTCCTAGATCATATTAGGGTTTGATGAAACCCTAGGATCATCATAGGCTATGGCATATGCACATAAATAGGGATTACAATCCTAGATCTAGCATGTTATGAATGTATAAGCAGTAAATCTAGCATTATAATAAGAACATCATGAATACATATGAATGAACACATAAACATGAAGATCGCTACCCTAGTTATAGCATATATTATGAGTTCTAGACTAAGATTATGAAGAATGCATGAAGAACATATGAATATGGATGCATAAACCTAATGAAAACATGCATAATGTAAGTAATATGTGTCCTAGATCTAATCCGGGTTTCGTGGAAACCCTAGATCATCATCGGTCAAGAACACGAACGATGAACAAAACCTTAGATCTAGCAATATATGAATGAATATAATATATCTAAGTAGTTAAGTAGTGAGAACGCATTACCAAACCGATTGAACAAGCTTCGAAGGTTGAATCTTCACTCCTTTGATTGAACGGCGGTATTGGATCTCTTTGATGATCAAAGAAAGATCAAAGAGAGGGTTTGAGAGGGTTTTGAGAGGGGGAGAGAGAAGCTGGAAATCCTTTCTGTGAGGATTTTCCCGTGGGTTTGAGGTGTGATCAAATAGGCTGAGAGGAGGGGCCTATTTATAGGGATCTGGGATTGGAAGAAGTGGCCGCGCGGAACGTCATGACTGGCCGTGTGGCCAGTCTTTCTGGATCGAATGGTTATCTAGATCTCAGTGAATCCTTATCAGTTTGTTCTTGGGATTAGTCCATTATCCTGATGGAATTCGATCTAGAACTGATTTCGTCTATCAGGAAGTCTGGATAATTGTCTGATAGGTCCCTGTCAGGTTTTTATTGCCTAAAAGGTCCTTAGAGATATCTAAAGGTCTAGGAAGTCCTAAATCTTCAGATCGGGTACTAACAGTAGCCCCTCGGCGACGCTTCTTGCAAGGCATGGAGGATCGTCGATTAAGAGAAGGAACCGATCTGAAACATGAGTTCCAAATCGTGGGAGAGAAAGGTAAGAAGGTGACCAGGTTGGTCAAGAGGCTGAACCTAAGTCAGGCTACCTACGTATCCAAGTGGAATCAAGCCAATCGTAGTTCGAGACCTGTGGGGAAATAAAGAAATGAGACGCCGTCCTTCGCTGGGGATAATCAAGCATTCGTTAGATAATAAAGTCGCGTGGACCCTACTGGGGAGGAAAAGCAAAAAAAAAAGAAACGAGACATTGTCTTTCTGCTTGAGATCGACAAACATTCGTGAAGCAATAAAGTCGTTGCAGATGGACTCTATTGGGGAAAGGAAGGAAGGCCATACGCACGGTTCGACAAGAAGTTTAAAGAATCGAGAACGGAATTAGGGATGAATTCTAACTTCTTATAGAGCGCATGTAATCGATTGATTTTTGAGAATTAGGGTTTACAGAGGTTCCGACCTTTCATTATGGATTGATTTAGAAATTTTGTAGTGGATTTCCGAACCCAATTTTAGATTGATTTGGAAATTTTGTAGAGGATTTTCGAACCCAATTTTAGATTGATTTGAAAATTTTGTAGAGGATTTCCGAACCCAATTTTAGATTTTAGAAATTTTATAGAGGATTTCTGAACCCAATTTTAGATTTTAGAAATTTTATAGAGGATTTCCGAACCCAATTTTAGATTTTTAGAAATTTTATAGAGGATTTCTGAACCCAATTGGTAATTTTTATAGAGGTCTTCCGGACCCAATCAGGGTTTACGGAGGTTCCGACCTTTAATTTATAATTTTTAGGGTTTAGGACCTTCAATTATAGATTAATTTCGAAGATTAGGGCATACGGAGGTTCCGACCTTTAATTTATAATTTTTAGGGTTTAGGACCTTCAATTATAGATTAATTTTAAAAATTAGGGCTTACGGAGGTTTCGACCTTTAATTTATAATTTTTAGGGTTTAGGATCTTCAATTATAGATTAAATTTTAAAGATTAGGGCTTACGGAGGTTCCGACCTTTAATTTATAATTTTTAGGGTTTATGACCTTCAATTATAGATTAATTTTTGAAGATTAGGGCTTACGGAGGTTCCGACCTTTAATTTGTAATCTTTTGGGTTTACGGATGATCCGACCTTTAATTATAGATTGATTTAATTATCAGAGGCTTTCCGGGCCGATTTGGATTTTGTTGGTGCAGGATACCTTTTGTTTAGGTTTTAAGCTTTGTGAAGTTTGAGTGAAATTACCTATAGTCTAGGGTTTGAGTTTTGATTGCTTGAGTCTAGAGATGTGAATTTCCCAACGTTTGGGGTTAAGTGAATTTTGTAGAAAATTTAGTTGTATTTTACCCATAGTTTGGGGCTCGATTGAATTTTACTTTGGTCATAAAGATTTTGATTGTGAATTACCCAAGATTTGGGGTTTTAAGTGAATTTTAGTTATATTTTACCCATAGTTTCTTGCAAAGATTTTAATTTGTAGATTACCCAAATTCGGGGTTTTATATATTAACCGTAGAAGGTTTTAATTGTGAATTGCTCTTAGTGTAGGATTTGATTGTGAGTTATTTTGGAGCGAGGGACTTGATTGGAATTTACCTTGCATGAAGGGTTTGATTGTTGATTACTTCGAACGAGAAGGATTAATTACTTCGAACGAGAAGGTTTGATTGTTTAATTACCCAAAGTTTGGGGTTAAAATGATTAGTATTAAACGTAGAGGTTTACTCGTGGTTTACCCATGGTTTGGGGCTCGATTGAATTTTACTTTGGTCGTAAAGATTTTGATTATAAGTTACCCAGGATATGGGGTTTTGGTTGTAAATTACTTCGAATGAGAAGGTTTGATTGTTAATTACTTTGTACGGGAAGGTTTGGTTGAATTAATTTTGTACTTAATGTTTAATGACCTTAAATTGGGGTTTTCATGAAGCTGGTAGATTTCGACCCAAGTTGATTGATTTATTTGTATAATGTATTGATTTTAGTGGTTTTGTTAAAAACGCAATTTTTGTGTTAAGTAATTTTTGGTCCAAAAATGTTATAATCTTTAACTGATTTTTTGACTTGGTTGACTTTGTTAAAAGTGCTTCTTTGTGTTGTTTGACTTTTGTTAGGGTATAGGGATGTAATGTACATTAGCGTTTCGTTGAGAAAGCTTATTTTGGATGAAGTTATATTTTTGTCCGTTAATTATTGAAATGCTTTCGGACTTGTTCGGAGTTGACTTTGTCTTGGATTTGTTTTGAGTTGACTTGTCTTTTCCTAGGTAGACTAGGGTTTTTATTGTGAGTTATTTATAGTATACGTTGGGAATTTTGGGGATTCTCCTAATGCAACAGTTTATATATGAGCATGCATCATAAGATAAATTGCTAGATTGATTGCATACCTTTGCTGTGTATACCTGTCTGCTCTTGCAAGTTGTATTGCCGCCTTTGAAGTTGAGGGGCTCATCTAGCATTGTGCATAGCTTGTGGGAAAGGACTTCCAGAGACTGTACAGAGCAAGGTGCGGGTTACCGGCTTGGGTTTATTCTTTGAGAGCTTGACTGGTCAAGAAGAGTTGACCAAGAGCACCGATCTGTTTATGGCACTACGGGAGCATTTGTGGGATACCACCCATACATTCCACCTTGGTTGGGGAGAGGTTATGGTGGCTCCTTCGAACTTCACGGCTCTTACTGGGTTGCGGTTCACAGGTAGCCCTAGTGTGGAGTGATGATACCTTGCTTTCCGATGGGAGTGCGGATGGACTTCCGAGCTTGATTGCACCGATAACAGGAGTGGTGCGCTTGGGGGCAACATGAGGAGATGCTGGTGGCTCTTGAGGTAGGAGTCGGTGATGTAGAGGCAACCTCCCATCTTTGCTAATGCCGGTACTACGGCGATGATTACGCTGTTGGGATGCCTAGCGGACTTGGATGTAGTGAACAGACTTGCTTGTGGAGCAACGGGTTTGACGGAGTTGTACCGTTCTTTAGATCGGAGTTGTCGGTCTCAGTTGGAGTCAGTCGACTGCTTACACTTTATCTTGGAGGTATGAACCGTTCCTTGTCCGTTTCTGATTTCAGGAGACGAGGCTTCTTGGTACTAGACTTATGCCCAGTTGAAGACCATTTTGGGGAGACCCTGTCCGAGAGGCACGACATTCTATCCTTGGGCGAAGCTAGACTTTGAGTTTCTTGCTGTAGCATCTATTGAGGTGACAGGCCAGGGGAGGCTGTTGATCGGCTACAGTGAGATGTCCTTTATTTGGGTGATAAGGCACGAGCCTAGGATGGAGTAGGTAGTGTCTACTTGGTGGATCCTCCGTGGTTGTGACTGTTTCAACGTCTTTGTTTGACCGGGTTAGGTTGACCAAGGGACTTGATGCTAGATAGTTCATGGTAGAGGGAGCCTCGTATGATGACTTTGTTGGGTTGCGCCACTGAGGCTCACGCGTTGTGATAGAAGAAAAACTGTGGAGGTGGGGCAGAGGCATGTTGAGTCGGTGGTAACGAGCCCAGCAGGTCCTTCTTTTGAGAGGGGTTTTGGAGTCCCTCTGTATGATCATGTAGACGCTGATGATGACCCTTAATAGGTGCAGCATGAGGAGAGTGAGGTAGCTCTGGAGTTTCAGATCACGGCGGGTCATCTCAGTGCATGTACCTTACCCTTTCCTTCTGTTCATCCCACTTTTATCTTTAGTCATCCTCTCATTTGGACTTGCTTTGACATACTCGTGCTGCCTTTGTCTTAGGTGACTAATTAGACATATGAGGTCATGGCTTGCCGCGAGTCGGGCTCGCGGGCGGTGATCCGGAGATTGCACAGGAAGGTGGTGAAGGGCCTCCGCTAGGTGGCAGAATATGGTGGTTCTCCTCTTTCTAGTGACGACAATGGTGCTCTGGGAGGACATCCTCGAAAGAGGTCTCGAGGCAATGCTAGTGGATCGTCTTCTTAGTTTCTGCATTTTGTTAGCGTAGAGCACAGACAATAGCATAGTATATATTGATGGATGACTGTATAAACATTTATGTACTATGTAACATGTACAGTAGCACGTAGAATAGCAAGTAGCGTGTAAATAACGTGTAAATAACATGTAAATAGCATGTAAGCAATCTAGGAGCGCATTGCACAGGCCAAGGACCCTAGTTGGGTTAATAAAATATTTGACTTCTATTGGTATGAGTTGCCTAAAGGAGATTTAGGGCTTTGACCTATGGGAGACGGGACGCAAGACCCAAGGGTATCCTAGGTTGTAGGGTAGATGGTGCAGGATCGAGTCAGTTAGAACGTCACGGAGACGAGACAAAAAGACAATTTATAAATTAGTGGAGACCGAGTGTGCGGGTTTATAAACAACGTGTCGTGATAGAAAACACTTTTAAAAATGTAACGACTTTATAAAAAATGACTTATAATTAATTACAGTCTAATTAATTCAAGTACTTGTCCTTATTTAGGATTTGTTGATTAGGGTAGTCCTTCGGGTGAGCAAGATCTTGTTGGGTCACCGGTGATTTCTGAGTAGTCAAGCAGTTGACCTAAATCCTTTTGGGGGAAGCCCCAATTTGATGGGGGCTTTTGAAAGAGGTCATCCATGTTGAGCATCGGTGGAGAGAGATGACTTTCTGTGGGGAATGATCTTGTTGCAGTATCGATTAGTCGGTCTAATTCTGTTAGGGTAGCCCCAGTTTGGTGAGGGCATTCGAAAGAGGTCATCCATGTTGAGCTTCGATGGAGAGGGATGAATTTCTGCGGGGAATGATTTTTTTGGAGCATCAGTACTCAGACAAATTCCCTTGAGACAGCCCCAGCTTAGTGAGGGTATAAGGTGGGGGAATCCTACCTCCTTTTAGACGCATCCTGTTTTTTCTCTAGACCGCCCTTGCGGGTTTTCAATCTAGGTGGGTATATTCTTTTAGCGTCGTTTTTTTTTATTACTATTTCAGTCGACTCGAAATAAAGTAAAAAAAGACAGAAATGTATGTACGACTTGCAAGAGCCTTTTGTTATAGTGAGAGAAGAGAGAGAGAGAGAGAACAAGAGATGGAGTTCTCGCATTTAGACCTTACGGGAAGTATGTGTATAAAAGGAAGGAAGTCCCTGCTTGACAGAAAGTAAGTGTTTAGCTTTTTCCTAGATTGTAGTACAGAAGACTTGTCGAGACATTTGAAAATTGTTTTATTTAGAATTGTCTTTTGATTGCTCGAGAATGGACCTCGTTGATTAGTTATGTATCTTATGATTGTATTTTTGACAAGTAGTCTTGAAATAATAAATGCCTTGATTAATCGAGAAAGAGAATAGAAATTGTAATGTATGGGGAAGACAGAAAAGAATGAAAGTTGGCTCGAGGTGGGTTGTGTATATTTGTGGACCGGACCAATGGGGTTTCCTACCGTTCCTCTTGGTGTGAGAGGCTCAGGTCCGCGTAGTTCGAGGATAATCCGGTTGATGATGATACCGGGTTTCAGTGGTGGTATTTACTCCATTGTTGTTTGGCCCGCTTCATTTGTAGTTGTTGACCGCTGCTGTCGAGTCGAGATATTGCTGTCGAGTTGAATTGAACTCCTTTGAATGGAAAGAAAAATAGAAAATATGAAGTGAAAAGAAATCGGGGCTTTTACTTTTGTATGATGATTTACTTTTCTATGATGATAGCCCCTTCTATTTTTCTTTGCTTTGATTTATTATTATTTTTTTTGTGCACACCCTTATTTTTGCCTAGGCCGCCCTTGCGGGTTTTCAACCTAGCGGACTTCTTTTTTTTGTGCATTTGCTCTAATTTTTTGCCTAAGCCGCCCGTTGTGGGTTTCGACCTAGCGAGCTTTCTTTTTTTATATATATATACATTTACATATTGAAACGTAGGGCAAGATGAGCCCCTAGTTCGCTTTTCGCTTTTAGGAGTTAGAACTCGTAGATGAGGTTTGAACAGCCCCTTGCATTTCATTGACATCATCGAGGAAGACAGACAGTCCCGGTGCATCTTCATGTTGGACAGCCTTTGTAATTGCATGGACTCTTGCGGTCGTCGTCTTCTTCACGTGAAGGTGGAAGTATATTTGGGGAGTATTTATGACACGCCCCCAGGTCCCGGGATCCCCTAATAGAACCTCGAACCTGGATGGGAGTGCCTAACGAGGAACAAGAAACTTAACAAGAAACTGAATGACATCTGTTTAACAAATTGACATGATATATATACTCTAGAGTAAGGAGCTATACTAGCTCACAACACGAGTTCTAGACAAGAAAATTAAAAACCAAACTTAAATACATACAGCGGAAGATATGCCTAGCACATAAGCTGGCATTAAGAGTACTATACAAGATGTCTAGTGACAACAAGAACTAAACAAGACTGTCTACCCCAAAATAAGGAGTTATACAACCCAATACATCGTCCTCACCAAGTGTAAAAGGACACAAGCCCCAAAATAATCACGACCTGCGAAGTAAGCTCCCAACTATGTCGAGCCTCACTGCGCACTATCCTTCCTTTCCTGGGGGGGGGGGAAACAATTAAACAAATAAAGGGTGAGATAAATCTCAGTAAGCTATTAGATGCAACTACATGACATGTTATCATGCTATTCAAGTAGATACTCAAGTAATCATTAATCAAGTATCATCAAGTAACAAGTATATGAGAGGATAATCCACTCATCAAGTAGCACATAAAGCTAATCAAGCAAGTTATAAGGATATTGCTTCCTTCCTTATTCCTCCCAAGAATACCATTGTTGTCGTAGCTTGTATTACTTTGACAATCACGATCAATAACAAGAACTGATTATTCAGTATGTATCAGAAGACCCGGTAACCAGTGTCATTCCCAATATCAAGACTCATGAATATTCACGAGGTGTTCAAGACAAGAGTTTAGCATTCACTTAAGTCAGGCTTATTGCTCCAACTAAGGAAGCTATGCCCTTACTATGGCCGGTAGTAAGGGGTCAAGCGGAATACATAGGGACCCGATTGTCACTTAAGCCCCAGCTCTCGCGACAAGCGTGAACCTATACATTTTTGAACAAGCAAGGAGAACCAGCTGGACTCACACAAGAAGGTACAAGTAGATATTTACTTGAACTACGGGAGAAGAACTAATCCAAAAGTAGTGGACTAGCTCAACAAGGAACATGCTTCAAGTAATCAAGAAGTCACCTTGTATCAAGCAAATGTATGCAATGTTTGCACATACACAACAAGAACATGTCTCATACACGTTAGTGCTTGTTCATAGCACTTTCAAGTTCACTACCATACATATGTATTGGTGTCAAGCCAAGTACAAGATTTTATTATCTTATATTCAAGTTATAATCCAATTCTTTGGATGTTCAAGTCACGTACAAGATTTTAATGTCTTATACTTCAAATTATATCCCAATCTTTGGACATTCAAACAAGTATAAGAGTTATACATTTACTCTTACAAAATTCCAATCCTATTCTTAGGATGTTCAAGTCTAAGACCTTATGCTAATGCCTCTAAGGTGCAAAATCATTGGATTCACAACAAGTATAACACATTAGTGCTTGTTCATAGCACTTTCAAGACATAAAGAAGAGATACTACTCTTATACTTATGTTCTCATTTGAGTTTTATAAGTATTAATGTTCAAGACTAAGTTCTAATGCCCTCAAAAGGTACAATTATACTTGCTAGGACATCTTATACTAAGGCTATATGCCTTAGGAGGAATAAGCTTTCAATTTGATTTAGGTTTAAAACACTTTACTTGGAACAGGGGACCGGGCGGGCGCTCGAGGTGAACCGGGCGGGCGCTCATCCAAAATTCCTAAAACCCATAACTTTCTGGTCAAAAGGGCGGGCGCCTGGTGACAAACCGGGCGGGCGCCTGGTCCAAAAATCAGCAATTCTCAAATTCTTTCCCAGGCTTAGAATTGTCCGTCCCAAGCGTAGGAGTAACTTATTACTAACAATTTAACAACTCCAAAAGTGCACCAACAAGTTTAAAACCAACTTATTCATTTCCTTTCATTAGTTTACCCAGTAGGTTTTACTCCCCTTGTCCCAAATTTACAAGTACCACAAAAATCATCCCAAACACGAAATTAACATTCACAAGTATCGAGAATAACATTTATGCATGTTATTACAAGCAAGGGGAAGCTAATAACTTACCTAGTCAAAATTCAAGTTGACCCAAACTTATTTCTGTTCGGCCTGGAACGCTCTATTCAACGCCACGAATATTAATCCGGAATCAAAATCAAGAACGGAGGGATAATTAAACTCGAGGAGTCGAGAATAGGGAAAACTTTTAACCCTAGGTTTTAGAACAGAGGGAGTGTACGTAAATGAATTTGGGGAGAAATGTCTTCCTCAGACAAACCCAACCAAGATGATATACTTTTAACTTTCAAACAATTGCACTTAGGCCCCTCAAGTTTCACTTTTAACAAAAAGACCCCTAAAGTCAAATTTTCACAAATGACCCAAAAGTCAAAACTAGACATTTAACCACCTTAACTATTTAAAGCAGTTAAAGATTTATCCCAAATAAAACTAGCACATAATATGCAAGTTCAAGTATTTAACAAATATGTCAAATATTTAACAAGAAATTCGATGGGTGTTACAATTTAGCGGGTGCACACAGTGGGTGTACACGAGGGGAATATATGTATATAGAGTGTACACAGTGGGTATACACGAGGGATATATATAGAGGGTGCACACAGTGGGTATACACGAGGGGAATATATGTAGAGAGGGTGCACACAGTGGGTGTACACGAGGGGAATATATGTAGAGAGGGTGTTGTAGACACCCCGCCTTGGACCGCTCACCCCGATTGCACATTTGATTTTGTGTTTCTCCCCATTCTAAGTGTTTCTCGTTAGTTTCTGTCACTTCCGTTAAGTTCCTGACTGACTTCGTTAAGTCCAGGGACTAAACTGAATGACAGGGCTGACTTTCCAGTCCATTCTGTCAAAATTACCTTCTCTGAGTCGCGCGCCTCCGCCACTAGGAGCAAGGCGCGCGCGCCTCCCGCCCCCAAAGCAGGAAGCGCGCGCCTCTGGGCGTCAGTTACAGATTTCTGGCCAGGATTCCCTCCCTTGCTCAATTTACAGGATTTTGCCCGGGAAGGATTTCTTGGTGACTGAGTTTTGGCACCAAAAACACCCCTCTTTCACCTATAAAAACCTCTCTTTACCTCCATTTTCAAGGAGGGACGGAAAAATCATCAAAAAATCATCGAAAACTTGGACCGAAGATTGAACTTACAAAAACTATACCAAAATCACTTTCTAAAGGTTCTCCAAGGATCTCTTCAAGCAATATTTGAAGTTCTTCAAATTGTAGGTAAAAGTCCATCTTTTTCCTCCTTTTCTACTTCATCTCCTCTCTCTCTTTTACTTTAATCAAATGTGCAATCACCCAAATCATTTTGGGACATGACTCTAATGATCACCTCATCTCATTGAGGTGGGTTAAGGGGTTATCTCCTACATTCCAAATCCTATTTTAAATCCCCCCCTTTTCATGACTTAAAGAAGAAGAAGAAGAACATTTTCATTCATGTAGATTTTGATCAAGCAAGACCAACTTTAGTTGGGCGAGATGGGTGTTTCGGTACTTCCCATCTCGTAATCTAACCCCCGAACCTCAAAACAAAGAATCTCTGTTTTCGTAATCAAACTTAGGCTACAATCTATAGGTTTTTCTTATGTTCCTCAAAACATAGGTGGCGACTCTAAAAAACAAGTTACACATCCTAGGATAACTCACGCGCTCTAGCCTAAAGCCGTGGTTCCCCCGGGGTATCTACAGTGGCGACTTCGCTGGGGATACATTTGAGGGTTAAACTTGCATTCTGATCAAAATCTACATCTTTTCTGGGCATTCTGTTTCCTGATGGGGGAGGCGCGCGCATCCCGCATCAAGAACCAGAATCGCCCATTTCTTCATGTTCTTCATCTTCTTCTTCTGTTATTCTGCACTAATCACTTCTGCAGGGGTTACAATATGAACGTAGGACCAGGGCAATCCCCTGAGTCCAAAGTCTGACATTCTGACAGGTGTGCCCCAGAAGCGCGCGCCTCCCATAAGCATTGCGCCATGCGCGCGCGTCTCAAATCAGCACTCAGAGGCGCACGCTTCTGGGTTGGTTCCCAGAACAGAAACAGGTTTCAGTGACTGAGCAGTACAGTGGGGTGTGGGCACAGTTGCCTGCATCAGAACAGAATTGAACCCTCAGACTGTTTTAATTTTGTGTTTTATTTACCGGTCACACGGGTGATTCGGGAGTTGTAATTTTATGTGCTTATGTGTTTTGTGTGTTTTTTCTTTCTTTTCAAAAAAAATAAAAAATAAAAAATTTTTGTCACTTGTTAGACCTCACACTACATGCACATATTCCTATGAACTGCTCACTATCGAGTCGCACAAGTCCAACCCCAAACCCGTCGAGGCCCGTCCTAGAAAGTTTCAAGCTCCACCAGACCTTGGCTCTTTCGAAGCGGTAAACCTCAGCCCGTGGCGTAGTTCAAGACTACATGCCGGGGGTGACCTTTGAGCCTCATATTCAAGCCGAGCACAAACCACACAAATTCTAGTTAGGGTCTAACACTCCGTGACTCAAGTCGGTTACCATGTACCGAGATTTCCCTAAATTAATGTCTTCAAATCATACATGCCAACTTGTTGAAATGGACGCAATAAAATCCGTCCCAAAAAGTGGTTATTTTGGACGAAAATAAAAATCCGTCCCCGCATGTATGCTTTACTACATTAATTTAGTTTAATCCCGATACATGTAGGATTCACAAGCGCGATGGAATCCGATGAGTATATGGGACCGCGAGATGGTCTATATACTAGTGTGACGATTCCATTATTTTCTTAGAAACCCCAAAAGGGATTCATTCCCTCCGACTTATAAAATAATAAAAAAAAAGAGTCTTTTCTTATGTGGTTCGAGTCATGTGCCCAACTGTGTGTTCTAAGCCTCTTCATGGACCGCAAGTGTTACTCAAGACTGACAAAGGCCTCTTCTGCAATATAGGTTCAATTGGTACTTACAAAGTCTACCGGGATTCAGCAAATCGGTTAGTCCGTGAAGAGATCACTCCAACAGCTCCAACATCAACCATGACGGCAGCAGCAACACCATGTCTCTCGAACAGCTCTCAACTATGGTCCAACTCCTCCAAGAGCAAGTCTCCACCCTTAACAAGGAGGCACAAAGCAAAGACGACATTTGGCAATCCCACCTCGACAGCCAAAGGGAGGCCCACAAGGCCGAAATGGAGCTAATGAAAGAAAAGCTCACAAACCTTGCCAAGGGAAAGAACAAGAACAATGATGATGAATCCGAGTGGACGAGGGTTTGTTCAAGAGTCCTTATGTCAACACCCGCACCAAGAAATGGGGGAACCAAGTTCCGAGAACAATGAGCCCAAAATGGTGGATTCTATCATGGCCTACATCGACCAAAAATTCAATGGGCTCAACATGGGGAAAGGCTCCGACACAAGCCTTTATCAATCATCCATCCTCATGAGTACTATGGCCGCTCTTCCCGATAAGTTCAAGATGCCCGACATAAGCAAATTCAAGGGCAACTCTTGTCCTATGGCTCACATTGAGACTTATATTTGGGCAATGGTTCCAAAGAAGGTCTCCCCCAAGGTGATGGCTCAATGCTTCCCTCTCACTCTCGAGGGGGCGGCAAAAGATTGGTATGCTACTCTCCCGCTCACTGTCCGTCTTGATTGGGACTCCGCCATGCTTGCCTTCAAGAACCAATACCAAGGCAACACCACTCACCGGCCCACAAGGAAAGAGCTAGAGAACACTACTCAACGAGACAATGAGTCCTTCATCGACTTCACAAGGAGATGGAATGACAAACTTCTGAAATTGTTGAGGCCGAACACAAAAGAGCAAATGGACATATTTCTCAAGTGTCTCAAGATTGATCTCCGCACCCACCTAAGTGGGGCTTGCTACTCCGACTTCTCCCAAATGTATGAGGCGGGGGTACGCATGGATGACTTGCTCAAGGAGATTAAGAAGACCACTCCTACTTACCGCTACAAGGCCGCTTCCAACTCCACAAAAGAGGCCTCGGTCAACGCCGTCACTATTGACAAGGGGAATTACAAAAAGGTTCCTCCACCTCAAGGGAAAAAGTCCCGAAGTGACCGTGTCTACACGCCTCTCCAAGGCATGACTCAAACCGAAGTGTTCGAGGTCCTCAAGGCAAAGGGTCAAGTCACACCCGTGCAAGGGTACCAACCCAAGACGATCAACTCCAATCATGCTCACCACAAATATTGTGGCTACCACCAATATAGTGGCCACACCACCGAGGAATGCTTCATTCTCCGCAATGTCATTCAAGATCTCATAGATAAGAAAGAATTTGTAGTGACTAATGACGAGCATGTCAATGTAATAGAGATAGGAGAATTTGAGGGGACCACCCATTCAATCCCAATTGTGAATGGGGGCCCCAATGTTATGAATAAACTTGACAATTCTTGTTATGTAGTGACTTACGATGAGGTAATGAGGGAAGTACTAGAGAATAGGAAAAAGAAGCAAGATGGGAACGTCAACATGCTAACTCGATCCGGTCGAGTCATAGCAAGCAACCCTTCCACTTCCGCACCGAGCTCCTCTTCTCAAAAGCCGCAAGCTCACAACGCTCCCAAAGATCCTCTACTTGTCCAACTCAAGAAAACTCAAGCCAACATCTCTATTTGGGACCTCATTGCATCCTCAAAGAAACACCGAGATCTTGTCATCCGCAATCTCGATGATACATCAGTTTCTCCCGATACTACTCCCGAGGACCTCACGGCAATGATTGGTCACATTCATTTTGGCAACGTCATCACCTTTGCCGATATGGACCTTCCACCGTTTGGTTCGACCACAACGAAGCTATTTACCTCAAGGTACGAGCAAGGGGGAGGCCCGTCTCAAGAGTTTTGGTGGACGGTGGTTCCGCACTCAATCTCATGCCTGGTAGAATCATGGGCATACTAGGGCTTAAGGATTCCGATTTGAAGCCCTCTACTCAAGTAATCCGAGGTTATGACAGCACCGCCCGTACAGTCATGGGTATGATCGAAATAGACATTGAGTTTGGGAGCATGGTCATGTCCGTTCCATTCCAAGTGCTTGATATCCCGGCCTCGTTCAACTTACTATTGGGTCGACCATGGATTCATAATGCTAATGCCGTACCGTCAACTCTCCACCAATGTGTCAAGATCCGAAATGGTGATGAAATAGTGACCGTAATGGCTAAAAACATCACTATCCACAGAAAAGGTGAGCCCGTCCACCAAATTCAGCATGGTCTACCAGACCCCACTCTCTCTGGCGTCTCAATCAACGCCATTGACGAAGAAGGGGGAAACGGATCATGGCCCCCAGCAATCACAAAGTCCTCCGCATGATGAGGAATATGGACTACTTCCCTGGCTTAGGCTTAGGGAAATATCAGCAAGGAATCCTACATCCCGTGCAAGTCCCATTTGTCAAGAACACCTTCGGTTTGGGGTATGAGCCTTCCAAAGAAGACTTGAAACAAGAGCAAGCGATCAAGAACGAAAAGGCCCGAGCTCGTAAAGAAGGCCGTCGTTATGAAGTCCCTAACCTAAGCCCTTACCGCAAGACGTTGAATGGCTATTTCGTCCGCCAAGGGGAAGACGTTCCATACATGATCTTTCCCGAGCCGTGGGTTAACAATAAAGGTGTCAAAAAGCCCGGCCTCGAAATCTTCTCCGATTGTGAGATCCAGAAATCCGAAAGGGAACCAACTCCCATGTCGCCCCGTGAATGGTGGGGAAGGAAGATGACTATAGAGTCCGAGACAGAAATCACCGTGGGGGAAGAACTGACAGATTTAGCCTCCATGTTCGAAGAGCTTGCCATGATGAATGAATGCCAAGTTAACGCCATCCATGACACCGTCATCATGAACGAGACTATCGGTGAGATCCTACCAAGCTCCGAGCCGATCAACAATTGGTATTCAACAAAAGGGCCCGTGGTATCCGAGGAATTCTTAGTCCAAGAAATGGGTTGCATACCCCGCACAGCAACAAAGGAAGAGCACTCACCCTTACTTTCGAGTCCGAGAGTGTCTCTAATACCCTCACCCAAGGAGGATTTGGAGGCCATAGCCGAGCGTGTGTTTCCTTTCTTTGCTAATGAAAAATTTGATATTTCTGAGTACCCTGAGATTGCAAACATCATAAATGATGAATTAACTAATAATGAACTTAACGAACAAGTTAATAACGATTCAAATTATGATGAAATAGACCACGAAAACACAACATACTTAAATGAACTTGCTCAACAAGTCCGTAGTCGTGGCGAGAATGGTCCAAAGGCTGACGAAGAATTGCATGTTGTTAATCTGGGTACCGAAGAAGAGCCAAAAGAAACCAAGATTGGAAGCTTCTTCAAGGAGACGACAGAGACAGATTGACTGCATTACTACGGGAGTTCGTGGATGTGTTCGCATGGTCATACAAAGACATGCCGGGTTTAGACAGAAAGGTAGCGGAGCACAGGATTCCGATCAGAGAAGATGCCAGGCCAGTAAAGCAGAAGCTCAGAAAGATCAAGCCAGAATGGTCTCTGCAGGTCAAAGAAGAGATTGAGAAGCTCCTCAGCGTGGGTTTCATCAAGGTTATCGAGTATCCGACATGGTTAGCCAACATTGTGACAGTCAGGAAAGCGAACGGCAAGGTTCGAGTTTGTGTAGACTTCCGGGATTTAAACAAAGCTTCCCCAAAGGATGATTTTCCACTCCCTAATATCGACATGCTAGTCGACTCCACTGCTGCCTACGAGGTTCGCTCATTCGTGGATGGGTTCGCTGGGTACAATCAGATTCTCATGGCCGAGGAAGATCAACATAAGACAGCCTTCACAACACCGTGGGGTACCTTTTGCTACACAGTCATGCCATTTGGGTTAAGAAATGCTGGGGCTTCCTACCAAAGAGCCGTGACAGACTTGTTCCACGATATGATTCACAAAGAAATCGAGGTCTATGTGGACGACATGATCATTCACTCCAAAGGAACCGATGGTCAACACCTAATCGATCTCCGCAAGTTCTTCGAAAGGCTTCGTCAACACAAGATGAGGCTCAACCCTGCAAAGTGCACATTCGGGGTTATCCGAGGCAAAGTTCTTGGTTATATGGTCACTGAAAGGGGAATCGAAGTAGACCCCTCCAAAATCAAGGCAATCATTGACATGCCTCCTCCAAAGACGCAGAAAGAGATTAAAGGTTTCATGGGCAGACTACAATACATCAGTCGGTTGTGCACCAACTCACTTCCATGTGCGAGCCAATCTTCAAGTTACTCAAGAAGAATGTGGCTCTAGAATGGACCGACGCGTGCCAAGAAGCCTTCGATCAAGTGAAGCATTACTTGACGTGCCCTCCTGTTCTAGTTCCGCCGCACAAGGAGAAACCTCTGTTGCTTTATCTCACTGTCAATGATGAAGCCCTAGGGGCTATGTTAGCACAAGAGCAACGAGAGTCCACAAAGGAGAACGCCATTTATTTTGTCAGTCGCCGATTCCAAGGAGGCGAAAAGAACTACTCTGTCTTAGAGAAGTCATGTGCAGCATTGGTTTGGGTCACTCAAAAGCTCAAACACTATATGGAAGCTTTCCGATCAAGCTAGTAGCAAAGGTGGACCCGCTCCGCTACATCTTCGAGAAGCCTTTCATGTCAACAAGAATAGCCAAATGGTACTTCATGCTCGCCGGCTATGATATCACTTACGTCACACTAAAATCCGTCAGGGGGAAAGTGTTCAGTGACCAGCTTGCCGAATTCCCGTGTGACGAAGTGAAGGGGGAAGATGTACAGTTCCCCGACGAGCATTTAATTTGTACTGCAACCGAGGAAGACAAGTGGCAACTTTTTTCGATGGCGCCGCCAATAAACACGGTTTTGGTATAGGGATATTGCTTGTCGATCCAAAAGACATCTACACTCCCATTGCCATACGCCTGGAATTCGAAGCTACCAACAACATTGCCGAGTACGAAGCATGCATAGCGGGGCTCGAAGCAGCTCTTGAAAGAAATGTCACGGAACTAGAAGTGTTCGGCGACTCTTTGCTCCTTATCAATCAGCAATCGGGTAAATGGCGAACCCAAGACCCGACTCTCCAACAGTATGGTCAGCACCTTGAAGAACTGGTGGAACAATTCCAAGAGATCACTTTCAACTACCTGCCAAGGGATAAGAATCGCTTCGCCGATGCACTGGCCACTATAGCTTCATTAGTTGAAATGCCCAAAGGGAAAATGGTGAAGCCTTTCAAAATTGCTCGAAGGAACAGTCCGGCATATTGCATGAGTATCGAGATCAACGAGGTTCAAACAAACTCTCCGTGGTATTCGGATATCATGAACTTCCTCAAAGACGGCACTTATCCCGAGAACATCAATAAGAAGTCTCAAGCAGCTCTGCAAAGGTTAGCCTCTCGGTACGTACTGATTGGGGACCGAGTATATAAAAGGCACCACGACGGGATCAATCTCTTATGCACCAATGAGACCGAAGCTCAAGAGATAATGTGTGAAGTGCACGAAGGAGAATGTGGACCCCACATGAATGGGTTTATGCTAGTCAAGAAGATACTTCGCATTGGTTACTATTGGAGCACTATGGAACGAGACTGTATCGAGAAAGTCAAAAGGTGTGCCAAGTGCCAATTCCACGCTAATCTGCAACATGCTCCACCCTCACAACTTTACAACATGGTCACACCTTGGCCTTTCTCTTGTTGGGGGATAGACATCATCGGTAAAGTTCATCCTGCCGGGAGCAATGGGCAGTCATTCGTCCTAGTGGCAGTCGACTACTTCACAAAGTGGGTCGAAGCACAAGCCTATCGGACCCTCAACGCCAAGAAAGTAGCCGAATTTGTAAAGATTAATATCATGTGCCGATACGGCGTGCCTCATGAAATCATTTCCGACAACGCCTCTCACTTTGAGAAGGAAATGGATGCACTTTTGGTAGAATACAAGATCACCAAGCACAAGTCATCTCCTTACCGGCCCCAAGCAAATGGCGCAGTCGAAGCAGCAAATAAGACCATCGAGACCATCGTCAAGAAAATGGCCTCAACAGGAAGGGATTGGCCCGAAAAGCTACCATTAGCATTGTGGGGCTACCGCACATCAATACGATCCGCAACAGGAGGAACTCCTTATGCACTGGTCTATGGTTCTGAAGCCGTACTCCCTATCGAACTTGAAGTCCCATCTCTACGGGTCCTCCTCGAGAATCAAGTCAACGAGGTCAACTGGATGCAAAGTCGATACGAACAGCTAGCCTTACTCGACGAGAAAAGGTTAAGAGCACTCGAACGCACGAGGGCATATCAGCAAAGGATGGCAAGAGCTTTCAATAAAAAGGTGAAGCCTCGAAACATCAATGTGGGAGATTTGGTTTAAGACAACATCCTCCTAATGCCATGAATCCCCTGGGGAAATGGGGACCCCGATGGATCGGTCCGTGCGTGGTCAAAAAGATACTAAGCGGCGGTGCAGTCCGGCTCGTGGATTTAGATGGTGACCAGCTGCCAAAGGAGGTCAACCTCGACAAGCTCAAGAGGTTCTACGCTTAATAAACAAAGACCATTAAAAAAAAAAAAAAAAAAAAAAATCGCTCGCTAGGTTGAAAACCCGCAAGGGCGGCCTAGGCAAAAATTAGAGCATGTGCAAAAAAGAAGCCCGCTAGATTGAAAACCCGCAAGGGCGGTCTAGGCAAAAAACAGGGTGCACAACAAAAAAAAAAATAAAAAAAAAATGGTCTTTGTTTGTTTGAACTACGAAGACCTGAGCCTCCCAACTGGAGGAACGTAGGCAACCTTCGGGTGCGGTCTAAACATATCAAAAATACCCAATTCACTTCAAATAACAAAATGCAATTTTTATTCATTCAATGAATTATTCAAACCATTACAACGGATTATTGAGCAACAAAAGACATCAAAATATTAAATCCTAAAAAAAGTGGTCTAATTGCAATCTCTTGGGGTACAAAGAAAAATCTAATCTTTCTTAGGTTTGGGAACCCATTGCTTCTTGTTATGTCCTTTAGTCTTCTTGGATGGGGACGGAACATTCTTGGGACCACCAAGACGGGAGAAAACGCTAGAACGGGAGGAGCTTCATCAACGGCTTTCCCTTTACCCTTATCAAGCGGAGCCTTAGCAGGGACAACCATGGGACGCTTCCACACATAGGAGGAATTTCCTTACCTTCTTCTTCTTGGGAAAATGACGGGGTCTATAGTCCCGCACATGAACCACCGGTCTCACGGGGTCAATAACATCGTCATTGGGCCTTCCCAAACGATCAAAAACGCTCGGACGCTTCTCCACCATCGAGACGGACCCCACAGCTGGAACGGCGTTCACCATGGAACGGACTTCTCACCCTCGGGGACGGAAACCTTAACTTCAAAGGAGAAAGTCATTGGGGCCATTATGACAAGAATTTTGTGATTTAGGAGGAGAAAGTGTTTGCTTTTGCTGTGTGACCATTCTGGTCGAAAATAGTTCAAATTTATAGCTGTTGGAACATTCTGATCAGAAAAGAAAGGGGCTGTAATTCAGCAGGCCAGAAGCGCGCGCCTCCGACCAGGGCTTCACAACGCGCGCGCCTCCCACAAGCAAGGCCCGACGCGCGCGCCTTTGACAGCAGTTCAGACAGAAACAGCCCTTGTCAGTTCAGAACAGAACCCAAGCACTTCAACATATCCAACCTGCAGCAAAATCAAATCCCAGCAACAAAAAGAGTTCAAGCATCGACAACAAGCATCCTTTGGGCACACATTTGTTTGTAAAGAGTCGACATCTAAGATCGAGTCGCTAATAGAACATAAAATGAGTAGTAAATAATAGGATTGTAAATACATGTTAAATGTTATTACAGGCAAAAGTAAAAGTGTTTCAATCCCTCATCCTCTCAGCCACAACAGCTCGGGCACGTCATCACCAACACTGTGCTCACCCCCTGCTACCGCTCTCGGTCTCCTCATCATCATCATCCTCATCATCATCATCGTCATCATCATCCTCGGACTCAGATGTCTCAATCACAACATCAGGACGGGTTCTCTTGGCAGCTCTCCCTGATGAACTGGCGCCGCCCCGGCTCTGGCTACCCTCTCGGCTCAGGCTCCTACTATGGCTACCTCCGTGACTCAGACTCCTGCTCAGCGACTGCCTCGCTGAAGAGACAGCCTCATCAATGTCCAGTGCAGCATCCCTGCAGCCTCGTCCCATGCCCCGAGCACCTCGGGCAGCTCCTCTCGCAGCACCAGAGACAGCACCGGCAGCATCTCTAGTCATGGCAGCAATATCCCTGCACAGCTCCAGCACCCTCTCCTCCAGCTGACGGAGCCTCCGCCTCATCCCTTTGTTCTGCCTACCCAAGTGCCTATAAGCAGCTACGGGCACCTGTTGCAACAAAGAACGGGGAAAGGAAATTACATCAATACAAAGACTGGAACTGAGAAAATGCAAAGATGGTCAGAAAAACATACCACAGCAGCCTGAGCGGGAGGCTCTCTCTCCGGTGACATATCCTCGGGAACAATCTCCCTCTGCTCCTCAAAGACCCCGAAGTTTGAATAAGTGTAATAAGGGGGAGGCAAAGGAGGATCAAAACAATACCCGGCACCGGTAGTATAAAACCGAGCGGAGGTCGAAGGAGCAGCCTGTGATCTCCTCGGATCAGCAAACATAAAGCCCTGCATCAAGTTTTTCTCCCTGAAGAGGCCATAATCCTGATCCAAGTGAATATAAGGGACGGCATCAACCCCTACCATATATGCTGCACGATCAGCCTCTGAAGTGACCTCCAGTTACGAGGGCAGAAAGGAGGAACGTCTGGAACTGCAGGACGAGGAGGGGTGTAAAAGTCTGTCACCTGGGTACCATGCTGCCAAAATACTCTATCTCCCAAGTACAGAGCCATGCACTCACCCGAACTCATCAAAAGCCGAGAACGGGTAGGAATAAGAGTGTGCTCAAACCAGTGCTGAACTGATCTCCAGGATACAAAGAGAAGGCAACAGACTCAGGCCTCAGGGTGTCCAAGTGCCGTTGGGCCGAAGTAAGACTAATGGGGTTCATGCCAGTCTTCACATTCCTCTCCTTATACGCCCACCGTGCACAATCCGGATACTGGGGCTGGCCTTCCTTGGCAATCTTGAAATCCCTCAGATTCAGGATAGCAAAAGCCCAAAGCTGTAGACAAGAGGCAGAAATAAAGTTAATGACAGTCAACGAAAAGGCAGTTATGACTAAGGCAAAGAGAATATAAAAGGGACAGTAAGTGGTATACCTCCCACAGCAAGCTGAAGCCCGTAACAGAGCTGGTGGTCGAGCGGCTGGTCAAATCCATGCCGTAACAAGCAGCCAAGCCCGCTGCGCCCCAGTTATACTGGTCGATCTGGTCCAAGTCCACTAACAAGTCAAGCAGAGCCAAAGAGGCCGAAGATCCCCCGTTGGCAAACAGAGTGTGGGATAACAAGTACCAAATGAAGCAACGGGCCACAGCATCAACCCGATCAGCAGTGACACCTCGAGCCTCAGCCATCAAGATGCTGAAATAAGCCCGGATTCTCCCCCATGTCACTCGAGAATTCTTAACCTCGAACCGGCAGTCAACCAAGGCCAGTAACTCGTCCGGAGTCCGAACAGCCCCCCTCAAACCAAAAGGGACAGGCACCCCCATGAACGGCAAGCCCGTCAAAGCTGTGAAATCAGTAGGCGTCATAGTCACCTCGCCCATGGGTAAATGAAAGGTATGGGTGGTATCCCACCATCTCTCCCTCAATGCCTGAACCACATCAGGGTCATTCTTCAAAGCTGGGAGGCTAGTGACAAAAAGACCAAAATGAGTCCCTGTGACTCGGGCCCGAACATTCTCAGGCAACCTCTTCCATATAGAGATGGGCCCATGAGCCCCACCGCGAATCTCTGTCAAACGGGTCCACTCCTGAAAGGAAAAAGAGGAACAGCAAAAATTTCATCAGCACGACTGCTAGAAAACGGATGAACTCAACACAGAGATTTCAACGGCAGAACAATGTACAAGCAAATGTGTGAACGTGAAAATGGACATCCCAACATGTTCCTTACAACAAATCAGCAACAACAAACAACATGCAAAGAATGATCAATAAAGCTGCTGCAGCAATATTTCGGGTAAAGAAAACAGAACTTCATGAAACCCGAAATCGACAAGAAAGGTGAGGCATTCTTACCAAACCCGAAGTCACGAAGTGAGAAATATGGGTATGAGGCCGGAAAGTAAGCAAGCTCGGGTCCATAGCTTCAACCCCAATTTCGGGCTCCTCGCCCTGTGGCATCTCAAACGGAGGTGATTGCTGACGATCCGACATCGTTTCTTTGACGGAATTGATCCTAGAGCAGCAAGAAAGTGTTTTGGGGTGATTTCTCTACGAAAATTGGGCTTGGAATTTGGAGGGTTCTTCAAATTTTTGAAAAATGGCCGAAAACAGCAAACAGCCTGTTTAAATATGCTGAACTTATGCGCCAGGCGCGCGCCTCCCGACATATTCATCTGAGGCGCGCGCGTCCCACAACGAGGCCCGGACGCGCGCTCTTCCCATCATCAGGCAGGATCAGTCTCCATGCAAAAATCCATGCATCGTATCAAGGTTTCCCCACGGATTCCAAACTCCCTAAGTTCTGTCACGGGTGCCACACCCCCTCAAGAGTCAATCTCAACATTTCATCCCCAGCAGGAACATTTTTCTGGTCGCATTCAACCGTGCCCACACCCCACAAAGTCAACAACATAAGCAGATGCGGATCCAAGTCGGCAACTCAGTCCATATCGAGACAAGCTCCCATGAGCCCCAAGTCGACAACTCGGTCCATATCGAGACAAGCTCCCATGAGCTCCAAGTCGGCAACTCGGTCCATATCGAGACAAGCTCCCATGAGCTCCAAGTCGGCAACTCGGTCCATATCGAGACAAGCTCCCACGAGCTCCAAGTCGGCAAACTCGGTCCATATCGAGACAAGCTCCCACGAGCTCCAAGTCGGCAACTCGGTCCATATCGAGACAAGCTCCTACGAGCTCCAAGTCGGCAACTCGGTCCATATCGAGACAAGCTCCCACGAGCTCCAAGTCGGCAACTCGGTCCATATCGAGACAAGCTCCCACGAGCTCCAAGTCGGCAACTCGGTCCATATCGAGACAAGCTCCCATGAGCTCCAAGTCGGCAACTCGGTCCATATCGAGACAAGCTCCCATGAGACCCAACTCAACAAACTCGATCCATATCGAGACAAGCTCCCATGAGCCCCAACTCAACAAACTCGGATCCATATCGAGACAAGCTCCCATGAGCTCCAATACAACACTCCAGCAAAAGCCGCTCACACAGGGAGCGCACCACTATCTCTCGCAATTTCAAATTCCTGCTTTCATCGAGTCTTTGCCTTTTCTTGGTGATGTCCTCGGCGGGTGTTTTTTTAACTTTCGTCGACGCGTTTTTCTTTGCAGTCCACGTCGCCGAGGGGCTCTGTAGACACCCCGCCTTGGACCGCTCACCCCGATTGCACATTTGATTTTGTGTTTCTCCCCATTCTAAGTGTTTCTCGTTAGTTTCTGTCACTTCCGTTAAGTTCCTGACTGACTTCGTTAAGTCCAGGGACTAAACTGAATGACAGGGCTACTTTCTAGTCCATTCTGTCAAAATTGCCTTCTCTGAGTCGCGCGCCTCCGACACTAGGAGCCAGGCGCGCGCGCCTCCCCCCCCAAAGCAGGAAGCGCGCGCCTCTGGGCGTCAGTTACAGATTTCTGGCCAGGATTCCCTCCCTTGCTCAATTTACAGGATTTTGCCCGGGAAGGATTTCTTGGTGACTGAGTTTTGGCACCAAAAACACCCCTCTTTCACCTATAAAAACCTCTCTTTACCTCCATTTTCAAGGAGGGACGGAAAATCATCAAAAATCATCGAAAACTTGACCGAAGATTGAACTTACAAAAACTATACCAAAATCACTTTCTAAAGTTCTCCAAGGATCTCTTCAAGCAATATTTGAAGTTCTTCAATTGTAGGTAAAAGCCCATCTTTTCCTCCTTTGTACTTCATCTCCTCTCTCTCTTTTACTTTAATCAAATGTGCAATCACCCAAATCATTTTGGGACATGACTCTAATGATCACCTCATCTCATTAAGGTTGGTTAAGGGGTTATCTCCTACATTCCAAATCCTATTTAAACCCCCTTTTCATGACTTAAAGAAGAAGAAGAAGAACATTTTCATTCATGTAGATTTTGATCAAGCAAGACCAACTTTAGTTGGGCGAGATGGGTGTTTCGGTACTTCCATCTCGTAATCTAACCCCCGAACCTCAAAACAAAGAATCTCTGTTTTCGTAATCAAACTTAGGCTACAATCTATAGGTTTTTCTTATGTTCCTCAAAACATAGGTGGCGACTCTAAAAAACAAGTTAGACATCTAGGATAACTCACGCGCTCTAGCCTAAAGCCGTGGTTCCCCCGGGTATCTACAGGTGTACACAGTGGGTGTACACGAGTGGAATATATGAAGTGCACACAGTGGGTGTCACGAGGGGAATATATATAAGAGGGTGTACACAGTGGGTGTACACGAGTGGAATATATGGAGAGTGCACACATGTAGGTGTACACGAGGGGGATGTATATGGAGGGTACACATAGTGGGTGTACACGAGGGGGACGTGTAACACCCATCGAATTTCTTGTTAATATTTGACATATTTGTTAAATACTTGAACTTGCATATTATGTGTTACTTTTACTTGGGTAAATTTTTAACTACTTTTAAATAGTTAAGTGGTTAAATGTCTAGTTTTTGCTTTTGGGTCATTTGTGAAAATTTGACTTTAGGGCCTTTTTGTTAAAAGTGAAACTTGAGGGGCCTAAGTGCAATTCTTGAAAAGTTGTTAAGTATATCATCATATTGCCTTCTCTGAGAAGGAATTCTCAAAGTTTCTCGTTGCACTCCCTCTGTTCTAAAACCTAGGGTTAAAAGTTTTTCCTATTCTCGACTCCTCGAGTTTATTATCCCTCCGTTCTTGATTCTGATCCCGGATTAATTATTCGTGGCTTGAATAGAGCGTTTCAGGCCGAACAGAAATAAGTTTGGGTCAACTTGAATTTTGACTAGGTAATTTATTAGCTCCCCCTTGCCTTGTAATACATGCATAAATGTTATTCTCGATACTTATGAATGTTAATTTCGTGTTTGGGACGATTTTTGTGGTACTTGTAAATTGTGAAACAAAAGGAGTAAAGCCTCTGTATGAAATGATGAAAGAACTTGGAAAATATAGTTTGGAAATGTTAGACCTTTTCTGGTATGTTGAAATTGTTGTAAATGTTACTCCTACGCTTGGGACACAATTCTAAGCCTGGGAGGAAATTTGTGTTTGCTGGAAACCTAGACCAGAGCGCCCGCCCGTTTGTCACCAGGCGCCCGCCCTTTTGGCCAGAAAGTTGGGTTTTTAGGAATCTTGGACAGCGCCCACCCGGTTCACCTCGAGCGCCCGCCCGGTCCCCTGTTCCAAGCAAAGTGTTTTAAATCTAAACCAAATTTGAAAGATTATCCCTCCTAAGCATATAGCCTTAGTATAAGATGTCCTAGCAAGTATAATTGTACCTTTTGAG
>JAOWBW010002039.1:68219-139160 GCA_026119855.1 Campanula takesimana | reverse complement strand
GGACTTTAAAGATGTTTGATCATTATGGTAGGTTGGCTGCTAGCTAATTTATATACTGATATACATACTCCTTCCGTCCCAAAATACTTGTAGTTCTAGAGATTTTCACACAAATTAAGAAAAAAATTAATACATGTGTAATGGACTATATTTAACATTTCCAGTATCAAGACAATTTTATACTTTTACAATGACAACACTATCATAAATAAGGGTATATTTGATAAACAATGTCAAAAAATGTATAGATAATAGCAAATCTACAAATATTTTGGGACAAACTTCAACTCCTTAAACTACAAGTATTTTGAAATGGCGGGAGTATTACATTTTAAACTACAAATATTTTGGGACGGAGGGAGTATTACATACTTATTAGATGGTGAGATGGAACCGGTGGGTTACCGTCGGAACCGGAACCGGAACCGGCGGATAGAACCAAGAACCGGGAACCGGATTAAGATGGTTCGAATACGGTTCCGGCCATTGGGAACCGGGAACCGGCGGTTCCGGAACCGGGAACCGGAACCGGAACCGTTTGGACATGTCTAGTTGCTGATTGACATATGTCCGTCCCTATAAAAAGTCCGTCCCTATTAAGGCGCGTACGCACATAGACGTTGCCAAATTCCACTACTATTTTTAGTTATTCTAATAGTGACCTAGTGCTCTAGTGCTCGTTTGTTTCGGCAATCACTTTTTCTTCAAAAGTCAAAATTAGAGTGTTTGTTTTCACTTAAATTTAATAAGCTAATAAGTTGAGTACAACCTCATTATTGCATAAAATAAGTAAAAGTCAAAAAGCACAAAATAATCGCTTCTTGGCTTCTTTTGAAAATACACTACTTTCATGAGATACCGTGTTCAATTCCAATGATCTACATCTACCTTTTTTTTTTTCCTCTTCTGCTCCTTACATCTATTTCTTCTTTCCGTTTTTTTCCTTTGTTTTCTTTTTCTCTCTTTTTTCTTATCTCATGCAAATCAAATTAATATTTTTTCTTTGTTTTCTTTTAGTCCATCTTAGTTAAAGCATTTTTGATAATAAAATGCTGTAATATATTTTTTATTTTATAAAATTTAATATTAGTTAATAGAAAAGATGTAGTACAAATAAACATATATTTATCTTCTTTTATTTTATTATAAATATAATGAATTTATTGGTTAAGTTTTGAAGTCATTGGTAATAAAAAATAAGAAAAAAATAATTCAAAGATACAGTTATATGTCACTTACAGTTATATTTCACTTACGCAAATTAATCATTTCATGCAGATCAATTTGCCATGTGTTTGTGCATCATTTTTTTTTTTGTTAAAATCAAATTTACATGTCATGTGTTTGCGCATCATTTTTTTTTTTTAAATCATTTTTTTTACATTATCCAAGTTAGCATCTTAAGAGTGTTTAATATTATTATTATTATTTTAAAGACTTAAGAGTTGTTTCTTAACACTTAATAAATAAGTTATTTCAAAACAGCAAAAACAAACATCATCACTAAATCAGTCATCAGCCATAAGTTATCAGCCATCAGTCATAAGCTATCAGCCATCAGCTGCGACAAACGAGCCTCTAGGCATATTGGTTTGATTAGATATTTTTTCAATGAGGTGGTCTCCCATGAGAACAAGGGGATCCGTCTCATGCATGAGACGGGTCGCCCCATGACCCATGGGCCGAACCCGCCACGTGGCAACCCACCATTGGCTGGAAAAAAAAAAAAAAAAAAAGAGTTTTTATATTTTTTTTTCGGCTTTTCAGTGGTTTAGCAAAAAATAATAGTTACCATCTCTTAAAGTAACATTGTTCATAAGTAAACGTAATACTTGTTTTAAAAAACAAAAGCTCGTTTTTACCCATTTGAAAAGTAATAACTTATGTATATGAATGTAATAGTAAGTTTATACAAGTAAATGTAACACTTTGATTGACGAAATTGTAACAGATTTCTATAGATAATGTAATACTTTTACATGTATCATGATAAATTTGACCCCATTGTAACTTATTGTTTGAAAACAAATAGATATCTATACATATGTATTACAATTATTTACAAATACTATTACATATAAATAACACGTTTGTTACATTTTAGTTATAATAAGTATTACTTTTGGCAAACGAAGAAAACATAGGAATAACACTATTACTTTAAGAGATGATAACTATTACTTTAAGAGATGGTAACTATTACTTTTCACAAACCGAAAAAAAAACCAAAAATAAAAATATTAAAATTTAAAAAAAAGCAAAAAAAAAAAAATAAAAAAAAAATTGGGGCCAATGAGGGGCTTGCCACATGGCAAGGTCCCCCCATGGGTCCTGGAGCAAGGTTGTGGGTCGGGTAATGGGTCAAAAATGACCCGTCTCACCCATGAGACGGGTTGGAGTGTTCTCAAACAAGTTTTTGTCTTTTTCAATATTCAATGTGGCCTGAATTTTTTTTAAAACCACTAATTAGTAGTCGATCTCTAACAGCTCAAACCAAACATAATCGAATCATTTACGTCGTTGTTAGTTAGGGTACCCAAATCCCCAACATATGAGGGTGGTTGGTTGTTTGTTAAGGGGTTGGAAGGAAAAAGACATACCCCTCCTACGGACCACCAGTCCACTACTACGAACATGGTCACATGTTTGCACCATTCCATTATGTACTCTTCCGCTCCAAAACCAAATTCTACTCTAAATTTTAACGAGTAAACCACAAAATGGACCCGCGTACTATTGCCCCAACATCACTTTGACCTGCGTACAATCAACTCAGTAAACGTACCTTGCGTACTATAGTTTTTTTTTTTTTTTTTTTTATCAATTTCCCTAAGATTTGTAACGCCAGTTAAAAACTTAACGGTGCTGTTAATAAATTAAAGAAAAGTTAGATTCAAAATTTTAAAACTGACCCTATATTTCAAAATAAATCCCCTTTATCCCACTTTACCCCACTGAATCTTAATGAAGTTTAGAAAACTAACAAAAAAATCTCACTTACATTACATAATAATAAAAGAAAACAGTTGCATTAATAACCTAATTTTCATGGTAATTCTCGTCAAAATCCCTAAGCCGTACGTGAACAACTCCCCAGCCGCTCTCCTGAGACCAACTCCAACCCACTTCAATTCCATCTTAATTTCTTCAAAAACCCAACTATTCACCTCTCCAACCCACTTCAAATCCTACTTCATTTTTGAAGTAGATGAATAGTGTTACTTCAAATTTGAAGTAACACTATTCTTCTACTTAAAAAATGAAGTAGATGTTTCAAAGTTACAATTTGGTCCCTAAAAATTTAAAAGTTGCATATTTTGTGAATTATGTAATTAAAAAATTGTCATTGTGTAATCCGAAATTATTTTTATTTTTAATTTTAATCTTAAATTATTTTTAGTCTATGTTTTAATTGCGTAGAACAAGAAAAAGACATAAATATTAATTAAACAACAACATCAAATATATTAAAATTTATATAAAATACATAATACATAAATTAAAAACATATTAATAGTACATAACAATAATAACTAAAAAAGACAGAATATTAAAACAAGCAAACTAATAAGACATAAATATAAAGTAAACAACAACAACAACAATAATTTAATATTCATGTAATATATAAATAATAAATTTAATTATCTTTAATGTTTAATTGCATATTTATTGTTTTGATTACATTAAATAATAATTTTAAAAAAAACTTATTATAGTTTTTCACTAATTAATTTGAAATTCTATCATTTAAAATAAAACAGAGGATTCAATATACAAAATGACTAAAGTTTGTGTAGTGTTTGTGAAATTAAATGAGTATTGGAATGATGATGTGGAAGAGAAAGATGCTTGGTATATTATTTTTGAAGTAAAAAATGAAGAAATGGGTTGGAGATGCTCTGAACGGTTCTTTTTCCCCTCCTTTTTCGGTGTTCTGCATTTGAAATAATCCATCTCCTCTATCTCTCTCTTGGGTCCAACACGCAGAGCAACACATCAATACAAACCACGAAGTACGATGCCCTTGGTTTTCTATCTGTTGTGATTTCGCAACTCTTCCCCGGTCATCTTCAGTCTTGGCTACCACCGACATCTCCGGCTACATCTCCATATTCTCTCTCTCTGATGCTGGGCCCAATCACATCAACCCGACCAATAATGACTCTTCTCCAGCGAACTGCAGCAGCACAACCCCCAATTCAAATTCCCAATAAAAATGCTCTTATCTTTAAATTTCAACACAACCTCACAATTGACCTCATGAAAGATTTACCCGATGAAGACCCTAGTCAGTTTTTCAAATCGAACTGCTAAATCCACCATTGCATTAGATTTAGAGTTTGAATTTAGGGTTTAATTTTCAGTCTGGTTTTCAATTTTCATATGAAAATCGTAATTAAAGTGCAGCAGCGGAGGCGAGACATAACAGAGTAACATGAAGGGACGAATGGAGTTGGAGGAGAAGTTGACTAGGGAGAGTCCAGTTGCTGTCAATCTTGAGGTTAGGGTTTAGTGGGATTTTCATTTTCCTTCATTTTCTTTTTCATTTTTTGATTTAAATATGTTATGGTAAATTGGTGTCAAATAGATATAACTTTAACCTATTATTTTCTGGATTGATATCAATTACTGTATTATGTTAGTGGTGGGTGGATTTGGCCGATGGTGGATGGGTGGAGATAGGGCGGCACATGGCTGGTGAAGTGGTGTTATGAAGATGGAGGAGGGGAAGAAGATGATGATAAGGGGAGTTTATTTTATACTTTAGGGTCAATTTTGAAATTTTGAATCTAACTTTTCATTAAGTTATTAATAGTGCCGTTAAGTTTTTAACTGGCGTTACAAATCTTAGGAAAATTGATAATAAAACTATAGCACACAATGTACATTTACTGAGTTGATAGTATGCAAGTCAAAGTGATGTTGGGCAATAGTACGCGGGTCCATTTTGTGGTTTACTCAAATTTTAACTACCATTATTTGGATTTCAATATATATATTTTTTTAAATATAGTTATTCTCATAGAATATATTAACCTTTTGTATTAATTTCCTTATTGTTAATTTTTTATAATGGTCCATAATCTCACAAAAAATGCCTTTTTGTGAAACTTAAATAAAGGTGTTTTAAACACGCTCGCCGTGAGGGACGCCAAACCCTCCGTCGCCTCCCCACCCAAACCCACGCCCAAACTCGTTTCACTCTTTCTCTGGGCTGTACTCATTCGCCCCTCCACCATTAGCTCCTGCAAACCATTGCCGATTATAATCCAAGGTCCGCTGCAGTACCACTCATCTCCGTCCTTCACCCTTTCTCTCTCTCTCCGCCTCTTCAATTTCAGTCCCTTTACGAATTCTTGCAGATACGTGTCCTTAATCGCTTGTATATCATCTTCTCAAACGCCTCCTGCTCTAGTGCTCGGCATCACAACTCAAATCAGGTATTGATTCCATCTTCTCTGTTCTGGATTCCATCTAATTTGGTGTTTGGCATATGTCTTTGGGTGTAATGTTCGGAAAAAATAATGTCAGTCCTAGTGTTATTGAGTGCCAATGCACGTGTAAAAGATTGCTTGTGTTAGTGTAAAAAAGTGACAATGTTAGTTAAAAATTGACAGTGTTGGTGTAAAAAATGCCAGTGTAAAAAAGTCTCAGTATTAGTGTAAAAAAGTGTTAGTGTTAATCTATAAAATGTCATTGTGAAAGAGTGACAATGCATTATTAAGTGTCAGTATAAAGAGTGTCAGTGTATGCATTATTAAGTGCTAGTGTAAAAGAGTGACAGTGCTAGTGTAAAATAGTGTCAGTGTTAGTGTACGGAAGACAAGGAGCAAGGAAAGTCAGTGTATGCGTGTTTACGTGTCAGCTGCACAAAAGCGGTTTTTTCTTACGTTTTAAAAAAACTAGTTTTTTTTTTTTTAATAAAACCAACTCGTTTATTAGTTACCAGAATAATTTTTTATTTTCTTAGTCAAAATTTATTCTTATCAATTTTGAAAAGCTTAAAACTGAGAATTTTTTGTTTTTGGGTGTAGGGGGAAGTATGGCATTTCTTTTTGTATTGCTACTCTTTAATGCGGTGTCACATGCATGCACGTCTGTTGATTTTATGTGTTTGTATAGATGCTGGTCGTGCCGTCGTTAGCATCTGTAATTGTTTGTCAAAGGCTACTGAGAACAAGTGTTACCTCAAGTGTTAAGTAACACCCCAGATAACACACACGGACAAAATACACACACCCGAGTAAAAATAAATTTGTAAAAGAGTTTTGCAGCGGACAAAAGGACAAGAATTATTTTTCTCAAGTTATATAAATATAACTTGAGATGCCTAAATGGCGAAAACCTTATAATCAATATGAGTACCAATTACAAAGTCAAAAGGTTCCCTATAGCTAATACAATATATGATCTATGGAACTAAAAATAGAAACAAAGTACGATGATCTTATCATATCCAAAACACACTCAAACCCGAAGTATTTGAGTGTTAAAAGAGTGTATGGGAGAGAGGACCTAACGAGCCAAGAAGTACTTTGCTCTTTGTGCTATGGATGTGTGTATGAATTTGGCTTGATTACAAAGTGTTCATCCTAGCACTATTTATAGCCATCAAAGACTTGAGGGCTACTTAAATAAACAGCCTTGGGCTGTTGTTGGCAAGTGGGGAGAGTGGAGATCATGTGCCGAGCTTTCTCTACACAAACCAAGCAAGACTTGGTCCAACTTCCACTTTTATCTCAACCAATTCCTTTGTGCCCAAGTCTAAGCTTCACCTTGTTGTACTCCCGGCTTCCAATGCCTTGTACTCTTCCATTTGATCAGCAACAAATCCTTGGACTTGGTCTCCTCACATTTTCCATATTTAACGCATGTTAAATATGTTTGTAACTCCTCCAATTTTTGGCATTTATGCATAATTCTCTTTTAATTTCTTCTACATGTATTTAGCTTCTAAATCCACCTTATTATATCCTGAAATATGGACCAATAACACAGACATCTAGACAAGATATTAGGACATTAATATTAGAAAGAAATGTCAAACTATAATATAATTTCCGTCAGGCAACACTTGACTGTCAGTAGCAACATCTGAGGTAACACCTCTGTTTGCACTAACATCTCCCCTTTAGTTTGAGATTTCTTTCCAACCTTCCTAAGTGATGGTACCTGCAAAATATGTTAGCCATACACAGTATAACAAAGCATCTCCCAGAAAGTAAACTCCCCCTTAATCTAGGAGTTAACCAAAACAACAAAGATTTACAAAAACAATACTAGTTTAAAAACAAAAACAACTTTTGTGCCTCAAACTAGTAGTTTAAAACTAAAGTAAATCCAAGTTTTAAAAACCACAAAACCACAAAATATTATCCAAAGATAATCACCAAAATAACCACCAAAATATTTAAGTTCTACGCTAAGAAACCGAAATACGAAATTTTTTAAAAAACCAAACCAACCAAAAACAGAAATTGTTTTGAAACCATTTCAAAGTACCAAGAAAAAAACCATTGCCAAGTATTGTGGCAACTGTTGGGTATGCTTATCTCTTAACCCTCCTAATTTTGTTAGAATTGATTGATACCATCACCTAAGAATATTCTATGGACTTTAGGACCCTATGTAAGAAGTCTTATGACTTCAATTTTTTTAGCTAAGTCCATTTTTTAGTATAGGCTTAGAATATAGGACTTGGAGCGAAAAGGAATGAAGATCTAAGCAAGACTGTGGTCACTGCGCAGGAATTCTCTGCGCAGGACACCACTGCGCAAGTCTCTCATGCGCAGCATCCTACCTTGCTCAGTTTTCAATACATTTAGATCACCCAACTTGGAAAGCGCTTAGAAGATGCACGCTTATTAAAAATGCTGAGGTGTGCAGAATCGACAAAGCAAGTACACTCAGTAGATCCAACGATGGAGACGCGCTCAAGAGAAATATTTCAGATGAAGACAGTTGTCAACCTTCTAGAAGAAACTTTTGAATTTGGTCTTCATGCTCAGTCTCCAACGGCTCTAAATCACCTGTGCACCAATCATATTGTGCCAGGTCATCATCTTTGATCAGAGCTCCAACGGCTATAAAGGACACCTGCGCACCAATCAATCGTGCCAGCTTATCGTCCTTGCTCAGAGCACCAACGGCTAGTTTTAAGCTCTCTGCTATAAATAGCCTGCTCATCTTCATTTTCAAGTTGCTTGAGTTTGTGCTTTCTAATATCCTTGAAGTTCTGAAGATTGCTGCTTACTATTCCCAAATTCAAGATCAACCTTCAAACCTTCATACCTTCAAACTCCTGCCCAGATCCTAAGCCTTAAATCACCAGAATTCTTCGTGCTCTTCATCTCATAGATTCATAGAGCCCAGAATTTCTGAACACACACACACCTCTTGAAGCTTCGATCATCTAGATCTTACTTCTTGCAATACACCGGTTTAGTCTAGGATTTGCTCTTCATAGATCATAGATCTTTGAGATAGTTTGTTTTACATTGTTGTATCTTGTAACTCTATCATATAATAAGATCTCCGCTAGAAAATACAAGACTAACCATCTTGGTAGAGGATGTAGATCTTTCATTGATCGAACCTCTCCAAATATCTTGTTCATTATTCTCGCTATTTATTTCCTGCTTAATCATTTCTGAATCACTGCTTTGATCTTATCAGATTGCTATTATTGCTGCTGTGTTTGTTATTGCTTATTGCCTTAGAACATTTTATCCAACTCTTTAAGCCAAAACTTAGCGCGTGCGTTTTTATCTCTGCGCAGCTTTTTCCTGCGCAGGTGCTGCTTTAAACTTCCGCTGTGTATTTCACACTCTTGCTGCGTGCTATACTTAGCCAAAATAAGAGTTGTGCGCATAAGCCATTGATTTGCAAAAGGGTTTGAAAAGAATTTTAAAACGCTATTCACCCCCCCTCTAGCATTTTTCATACCCTTGTTGCCCCTTTGGGACCAACAAGTGGTATCAGAGCAAACACCTTCATAAAACTTGTTCTGTTTTTCAAGCTTAACAGCTTGGGTGCCTATTCAAGATGGCTTCAAAATCTTGGGCAATGGCTAACTATTCACATGTTCCAGTGCTGAATGAAGATCACTTCGAAATCTGGAAGCACTGCATGCTCACTCATTTTTCCTCTATCGACGAGATCCTCCATGACATCGTTCTTGAAGTACCCTACATTCCAATGAAGGCCAATCCAGATGCTGCTACCAACAAGGATAATCCTACAATCAAGAAGGCCAAAGGGGAATGGACCGATGAAGAAAAGAAATGGGTTGGATAAGATGGAAGAGCTAGAAACATCATTCTCAGCACTCTAGACCTCTCCACGCACAATCAAATTGTGAGCAGTGGAACTGCAAAGGAACTATGGGATGCTATTGAAGGATATGTGAATGGAGACAAAGTAAGCAAGGAAAACAAAAGATTTGTGGTGCAAAGAAAATTCAACTGCTTCATGAGAAAGGATGGTGAAACCTTGAGACAAACTTATGATCGCTTCTGTGCTGTTGTAAACTCTTGTAAATCTCTTAGAACTACCTTCACCAATAAAGAAGTCAATTCTCAATTCTTAGATGCGCTAGGTTCCAGATATGTGCACAAGGCAAGTCATCTGGAAGATTCTGGATTTCTAGATACTTGGCCTCTGCGCAGCTTATACGCTAACTTAAAAGTGTATGAGCTAAAGCTTGATCGAATCGACGAAACTGAAGGCAAAGGAAAACTTGTTTCCTACATTGCGCAAAAGGAACCTGCGCCTGCTCAAACCTCAGACAAAGTCTCTACTTCCTCTCTACTTGAAATGGATGATGATGATTTCGCTATGTTCGTTAAGCGATTACAAAAATTCAGGAAATTCTCTAAGCCAGGATCCTCAAGTAAAACTCCAGCTAAATTCTCTCGTGGCAGAGACTCAAAGAAAGATGAAGAGTTGGTCTGCTACAACTGCAGAAAGCCCGGTCATTTTGCTTCAAAATGTCCTACTCCAAAATTTGAGTACATGAAGAGGAATACTGCGCAGAGATCATCAAGACAGCGCAGAATGATTACTGAAGAAGACGGCGCAGAAAAGGAACTAAAGACTTGGATAGAGACTGACACTGAAGACAGTGATGATGATGACTCTGAGGATGGACTGCTCTGCTTGGTGGCCAATGCTGATGCTGATAGCGATTCAGACAATGATCTCGATACGGACACAAAAGCTGCGCCAAGGACAATTCAGAAGAAAGGTCCCACTATCACAGAACTGGTGGAAACGGGACATCTGACTCCAAGTAGACAGAATGGCAAGTACTTTTTACCAGAGCAGACCTATCAAAGAAATTTGTAGCTGCGCCTCCGCGCAAAGAATCTCTTGAAATTCCTGCTGAAATTGTAATAGAAAATAGTGACTCTGCTGCTGAGCGCGAGTCTATTTTTCAGCAAGCTGAAAAGGTAATCAAGAAATTTAATTCTATGAAAGAAGCAGTGGACTTATCAATTGGAGAAATTTCACAGCTTAAGACGGAGAAAACTCTTTTAAATCTGAGATCACCCTCCTTAAGGAGCAGATTAAGAGCATGACTCCTCTTACTGAAAAGAACCATTTTCTTACAGATCAAAATGCGCTGTTTAAAGTAAGAAACGAAGAGTTGGCTGCTCAAGTAGCTGATCTCACAAAGATCACTGATGAGTGGACCAAATCTCGTGTCACTATGGACCAAATTCTAGAATCCCAAAAAGCCAGTGGAGACAAGGAAGGCTTGGGGTTCTCAACTAGTGATAACTTTAAATGCGCAGTTTGCTCTGAAAAGGAAAAGGAGTTTACACCACAGCAAACTATTGAAATTCCTAAAGCAAAGAACTCTGCTTCAATGGGTAAAAGACAGGAGAAAGTCCAGAGACAAAATTTTCATTATGTCTACCTAAAAAATGCAAACTGGGAAAGCCAAGGGTAAGGCTAAAGTGGAACCTGCGCATGACAACTCATATTCTGACTATGGTTGCGCTTCAACTTCAAATATCAAATTTGCGCAAAAGGGTCATGCGCATGAAAGCCATGCGCCTCAACGCCAGATGCGCATTCTTAAGAAAAGCGCACCCAAACCTCAGAAAATAATATTTGTCAAAGCAAGTTCATCTAATCCAGTAAAGAATGATGCGCCAAAGAAAAGTAAAGAGTTTGTAAAAACCCAATCTATAAGTGGCTTTCATCATTGTGTTGTGTGTGATGGTTTAGGTCACAAGGCTGCAGAATGCCTTTTGCGATTTGCTCCTAATGACAAGGGACGTAAAAATCCTAAGGTCAGACAGGAGTGGGTTGTCAAAAGTTGCTAACTCTAGGACCCAAGAATAAAGGGGACCTGCGTTCTTAATGTCTATTTTTTAGGTCTCCTGCTTCACTGCGCACTCTTCACAAGCTAAAGCGCATATATGGTACCTCAACAGTGGATGTTCTAGACACATGACTGGAGATGTCACTGCTCTTGAAGATGTGCATGAAGGAAGAGGTCCGTCAGTAACGTTTGGAGATAACAACAAAGGGCACATAGTTGGATATGGAAGAATCAGAAAAGATAAAGTGTGCATTGAGAAAGTTGCGCTCGTAGAAGGTCTCAAGCACAACCTGCTCTCCATATCACAATTCTGCGATAAAGGTTTGGAATGTCACTTCACTGCAACGCACTGCTATATCAAAGATGGCATATCCGGACTGACTTTGCTCACAGGGACTCGTAAGACTAATGTTTACATTATTGATCTTACTGCTATAGATTCTATCACTAATCTCTGTTTTGTAGCAAAGAATGTAAGTGAAAGCAGCTGGCTATGGCTTAAGCGCTTAAGTCATTTGAACTTCAAGTATTTGGCTAAGCTAGGAAGGGAAAATCTGGTCAAAGGACTTCCTAAAGTAGCTGACCATCATGACAGAAAATGAGCAGCATGCCAGCTCGGTAAACAACCTAAGCAGTCTTTCTCCAGCAAGATTGCCTCCTCAACTTCCAAATGTTTACAACTGCTTCACATGGACTTGTTTGGACCGGTCACCACCGCGAGTATTGGAGGAAACAAATATACTATAGTTGTGATGGATGACTACTCAAGATATACATGGGTCGAAATGATGATATCCAAAGATGACTGCTATGATATCTTGACTGCACTATTTCGAAAGCTCCAAACTCAAAAGGAAGATGACATCGTGAGCGTTAGATCAGACAATGGAACTGAATTCAAGAATAACGGTGTTGCTCAATACTGCGATGACCATGGAATTGATCACAATTTTTTTGCGGCTGGAGTTCCTCAACAAAATGGCGTTGTGGAAAGAAAGAATCGCACGTTGATTGAGGCTAGAAAAACATTGATAGCTGAAGCTAAGCTTACAAAGTATTTCTGGGGAGAAGCTGTCAACACTGCTTGCTTTACTCAGAATAGATCCCTCATCAACAAAGCCTACAACAAGACTCCATATGAGCTATGGAGAGGAAGAGCGCCCAACATTGCTTTCTTCAAGATTTTTGGCTGCAAATGCTATATCCTCTACAATGGCAAAGATCATAGAGGTAAATTTGACGCCAAAGCAGATGAAGGTATTTTCGTTGGGTATGCCAAACACTCTAAAGCTTTTTGTGTTTTTAATAGAACTACTCTAGTAATTGTTGAATCCGTACATGTTACTTTTGATGAGCATTCTCTCCTTGAGCCACATTTGGCTCCAAATGATTCTGATGAGAATGTTGAGACAGGTACGCAGCCTCAAACTGCACCTGCGCAGAATGATAATCAAGTTGATCAAAACCAGAATCAAGGAAGCCCATCTCATGCGCATACACCAGATGCTGGGCCAGAAGTGACTACTCCTGATGCGCAAACACCTCCTCCTGCGCATGATGTTTCTCCACTTCAGCAAATCACTTTTGATGATCTCGATGCTGGAGCAAATGAAGTACCCATTGAATATCTTCGTATTCCTACCACTCAACCTAACTTACCTCCTGAGGTTCGTGAAGTTAGAGATCATCCAACTTCAAATATCATTGGTGATCTCAATGTAGGGGTTCGTACTAGGAGAGCATCAAACTTCGATGATGAATATCACTCTTTTATCTCTCAAATCGAACCAAAGAAAATTGATGAAGCGCTCAAGATTCAAGCTGGGTTACTGCTATGCAAGAAGAGCTTAATCAATTTGAGCGCTGCAAAGTTTGGACCTTAGTTCCCAGACCTCATGACCAAGGAGTTATTGGTACAAAATGGGTATTCAAAAACAAGATGGATGAGAATGGAAGCATCACCAGAAACAAAGCAAGGTTGGTTGCGCAAGGCTATAGGCAAGAGGAAGGAATCGATTACGATGAAACGTTTGTGCCTGTAGCAAGACTAGAAGCTATCCGAATTTTCTTAGCTTATGCTCTCACAAGAAATTCAAGCTTTATCAAATGGATGTGAAGAGCGCATTTCTCAACGGAGAACTCAAGAGACGGTCTACGTAGCTCAACCTCCTGGATTTGAAGATAGCAGATTTCCAAATCACGTCTTCAAGCTTCAGAAAGCTTTGTATGGACTTAAGCAAGCACCAAGAGCATGGTACGATACTCTATCAAAATTCCTGCTAGAGAAAGGCTTCAAGCGAGGTAAAATCGATACAACTCTTTTTATTACTAAGTATAATGATCATTCTTTACTTGTTCAAATTTATGTCGATGATATTATATTTTTTCTACTAATGAGTTACTTTGTAAGCGTTTCAAGAAGCTCATGAAAAGAAAGTTTGAGATGAGCATGATGGGAGAACTCACATTCTTCCTCGGACTTCAAATCAAGCAATTGAATGATGGCATCTTCATAAATCAAGCCAAGTACACAAGGGACTTAATCAAGAAATTTGGACTTGAGAATGCTAAAGCATACGACACTCCAATGGCTACGGGCAATAAACTTGATAAAGACTTGAAAGGTAAGAAAGTTGATCAAACTTTATATCGAGGTATGATTGGCTCTCTACTCTATCTTACTGTAAGTAGGCCATATATTATGTTTAGTGTTTGTGTCTGTGCGCGCTATCAAGCGGACCCTAGAGAAGCGCACGCATTATTCGTTATCTTTTGGAACTGTTAACCTTGGACTTTGGTACACCAAAGATTCGAATTTCGATTTGCTAGGTTATTCAGATGCAGATTACGCAGCATGCACAATTGACAGGAAGAGCACAAGTGGAACTTGTCATTTCCTTGGAAATCGACTTGTTGCGTGGGCAAGCAAGAAACAAGCTGCTGTGTCCATTTCCACTACAGAAGCTGAATACATTGCTGCTGGAAGCTGCTGCTGCCAAATCCTATGGATGAAGCAACAACTAGTGGATTATGGAATTAATGAAGGAAATTGTCCAATTTTTGCGACAACATGTCCACCATAGCAGTCTCCAACAATCCTGTCATGCATTCAAAGACAAAGCACATCGACATCAAATATCATTTTCTCAAGGACCACGTGGAAAAAGGAAATATACACTTAGAGCACGTGGGCACAGATAATCAAATTGCTGATATCCTCACAAAGGCTCTTGACTCAAAAAGATTTATCTTCTTGAGAGGAGAAATGGGTATGCTTGAACTCAGCTAACTTGTCCATATAATTTGTCAATACTAATGTTTGTGTTTGCTTGATAAGTTCTTAAAGGTTAAGATTTCATGCATCTGCGCAGCTACTGCGCAGTAAGTTAATGCGCATATAAAATTTAAACTGCGATTTGAAGAATGCAAAATATTCGCTCTGCGCAAAACGACATGCGCACTTCTAAGTGGACCGCAAGTAAGTACTCTATTCATTAGATTTTGCACATAGGTCTTCGACTGAAAAGTCAACGCTTAGTCACAAGGGTACTTGTGTAATTTAAATTTTCCCGCGCCTTTATTTTTTGAATTTTGGGAAATTACTTTTTTACCCCTGCGCATGTCCCATTGTCATTTAATGCAAACTGCGATTAATGACAGCGCACCTTGCGAATGTCTGCTCACCATTTAATGAGGAAGGTGATGCGACAGCAGTCACCTTCTATTCGCTGACACACGCGCGCGCAAAGACTGCGCACGCGCGTCCCCCATTCGGCCACGTCACCCTGCTAACGTGCACCCGTCCTTTCACTGACTCAGCATTTATGAGGAAGTTGACTTGACAGTGACCAGCTTAGGACTTCACACTCACGTACGCGCTAGGCCTGCGCACGCGCGCATCCAGTTGGGCCACGTCATCGCAGCACGTGCCCCACTCCGCTTTTCACCAACTGTCCTTGCGCTGACGTCACCATTTTTCCCTTTTTGGTATAAACCGTCTGCGACCTCTCCCTCTCTTTTCTGGTCATTCTCTTTCACCAAACCTCCATTTTCTCTCTCTATTTCTTACCAACTTCCAAAGATTTCCTCTTCTTCTCTCTTTGACCTTCATCTTCTCAGATTTCATCTTCCCAAAACTTCCTTTTTCATCTACATTTCTTTCTATATCAATGGCTCCAACGAAGACCTTCAAAGAAAATGCCCGAAATCATTCTCTCTTCTTCATCTGAGAAACTTCTTCCTCTTCTCGCTCTGGGTCTGAACAAGAACAACAAGAACATCCTCCTCCCAGCCCGTCGTCGAAGATATGGTATGATTTCTTTCTCTGCTTTTAATTTCCGCCATTGTTAGGGTTTAAAGCTTTACAAGCTTCCCTTTGTGATTGTGTGCTTGTTTGTTGATCATTTTTGAAATCGATTGTTGTGTTGTGTTCGTTTTTCCCTGATCTACTCTTTCATGTAATTTATTTCATGATCAATACTCTTTTTAAGTGATTTCTACGAAATTTTCTGTCCAAAAACCTCCATAGCAGACGAACGGTTATTCTGAATTTCTGGTTTGTTTTAATGTTGTTGACTATACTGTTTACATGGTTGACTTCGTCCTGTTCATGCGGTCATTTGATGTATTTTTTATTGGATTTGGACAACTTTTGATTTTTGGTGTTCTTGATGCACTTCGTGTTCATGAACAGTTCATTTCGTGTTGTTCATTTTCTTGATTTTTCTCTTATGCTCTTGTTCGCATAAGAATTTCCAAGTGTTTACGTTTTGCGCATGCTTGCTTGGCTTTGCACATTACTTTTATGCTATTTATCTAGTATGGAGTTACTGCGCATAGGTATCCTGCGTTATCTGCGCATGCGCAACGCTCCATGCGCAATATAACGTCTAATTCATATTTTTGTTTTGCGCAGAATCCCTTCTATTTCATTTGTGGATGGGAAGTCAATCCGCAAGATCTCAACCAGGATGCTGTTGGGCGCAGATTGATGGACATCTGCGATCCTCTGGAATTCTTCCTCTCTTCACTTTGGACCAACCATTCTACGTGCCTTCTCTTGTCGATGAATTCTTCGAGACTGCGCGTGTTGTTCCTGCCAAGCACAAGGGTGAGAGCACTGAGATCATTATGGCGGTGGTACAGAATTGCGAAATCTTGGTACACCCTAACCACATCCGCAGACTTTGCAACTTCGATGTCGGTGATGCGCCAGAGACTTTTGATACTGCGCGGCAAGACAGATTGGCGATGAAGTTAGTTGGCGAGCCCACTCTTGTCAAGCGATGGTCTGTGCATGATCGCAAAGAGTTTGGTGAGGTGATGTATCACCTGTGCACCTTGATTGGCGATTCCCTGAACTGCAAGAATGGGAACAAGGGAAGTTTATTTCCAAGCAATGGGAATATTGCTGTGCCATCTACTTGAAGGAAAGGCTGGAATGGCCTCAGATCATCTGGAATGAGATCACCAAGGAAATGACGAGCTATGATACGCGCCTCAACGCGTCAAAACCTAAGTATCGGACGCACTGTCGCCTGCTATCCAAGCTCCTGCTCCAATACACTGAATTAAATGACTTTGTAAGGAAGACGCCAATTCTGAAGCAGTCCTGTGCTTCAAATTTTATTCTCGAGCGCAGCTTCATCTGCTGCGCGATGAGATTGGCGATGCGGACTACTACAGAATCTGGCGATCGATGATGATCCTAACAGAGAACCTTGGTTGGGAAAGTTACCCAAGGAAGGCAAGGCCAAGGGCACTGAAGGCCCAAGTGCTGCGCAGGAAACGGCTGATGAAGCCTCCAAGCGCAAGGGCAAGGGCATTGCTGAGCCCAAGTCAAAAAGCACAAGGATGTTCCCAACGTCCAATCCACTGCAGGCATTAAGATCAGAGAGCCTGCCCCTGCTGCTCCAAAGCCTCCCTCCAAGAAGCGCAAGGCTGATGCGCCTGCGCCCTCCCCGAAGAAGACCAAGACTGCCAAGGGTGCCTTCCAACGTATTCCCCTTCTGCGCATGACTCTGAGTCGCGCATGGATCACACTGGTGATTCTGAAGATGTTGGGATTCAGGGGGAGACTCATCCCAAGGCCCCAGCTGTGCAAGACCCTGATGTTGCTCCCGCGCCTCTTGCTGATGCCCCTTTTTCTTCTCCTCGGCGCAAACAGAAGGCGCGTAGTCGCGCAAAGGGCTCCAAAAAAGCCAAACTCCCTCTCCTCCAAGCTCTCCTCGAGAACCAACATCCAGCGCATTTCAGCGCGTTAATATCCCTGTCGGCAACACTCACAGGGTTACCTCTGTTCTGGATGAAGGCATGGACATTGAGCCTGAGGATAAGGATGATGCTGATGAAGTGGATCAGACTGTTGGTGGTGATGGCGTGAGCCTACTACTGCGCCCACTGATAAACCTGACTTTGTTGCGCCTGAGATTCCAGCGCCTCCTCCTGCTGCTGATCCTATCCCAGAAGATTCTGCTAAGGATGGTGCCACTGCCTCTGAAAGCAGTGAACATTCTTCTGCGCATAGATCTCCTGTGCATCTGTCTCCTCCGCGCCAGTCCCCTCTTGATCCATCTCCACAACCTCTCCTCCCAAGACAACAGAGCAACCGCCTCCTGCCGCCTCAACGGTTCCTGCGGTATCTACCTCGTCTCTCTCCTCCTCCAATGAGCTGCGCCAGATCTTACAAGCCTTGAATTCCATTCAAGTGAATCAAGTTGCTGCGCAGTCTCAGATGGCTCAACTCATCACTGCGCAAACCGCTATTCAAGATCAACTTGATGCGCAGCGATTGGAGATTGCTGCCATTAAGGGGGAGAATTATGCTACAAAGGCAAGTACCTCTGCCGCCGGCCCCTCTGCGCAGCGAGTCCCTGATGACTTAGATAAAATGGTCCTGGACTCACTTAAGTCAATAGCTGGGATGCTTGAAAATGTGTGCACCTATGAAGCTATTGATGATGGGTTCAAGGAAATTCTGAGGAAGCTGCGCAAGAACTTAGCATATGGATTATATGAGGGGTTTGCCAGCTTGGAAGCACATATAGAAGAGAAGATTGTGCAAGGTGGACCTGCGCAAGCTAGTGCGCTCAACATGGAAGGTGTCAGGGAGTGCATTACTCAAGCGATGACTGGTTTCGCTGACGGGTTCAACGCTAGGATGGACCAAGCAATGTTTGACATTCAAGCCAGCGTGAACACCCAGCGCCTCCACACTGACACTCGCCTTGAAGCTACGCAGGCCACCATCATCGACACCATCAATGCTGCTGAGCAGTCATATTTCAACCAGATGACTGGGCATCAGATGGCTTACGCAGCAAACTTCCGAGAACTGCAAGCAGACAACAGGGATGTGCGCAGAGGAATCACAGTTTATGTTGAAGAAGCTGTTGCGTTCAAAGAAAAGTTTCAAGCGCTCAAAGTTAAGCTTATGAACAAGTTCAACAGCCTGCAGAATGAGCTACGCGAAGCCCTTTACCGGATCAACATAGATTAGGCTCTATGTAATCTTTTGCTTTGCGCAAGTTATTCCTTTTTGTGCGCATATTTATTTTCTCTTTCAAACTTGTATTCTCAACTCTTAACAGTCCAAGTTTTAATGAGAAAAATCGCATCATTAGTTTCCAAAACCTTGTTCAATTCAAACTATTCGTTTGTGGAACAATAAATGTTTTATTCACCTCATGCGCATTCTATTAACTGCTCACATTTTCTACGCATAATGTTTAAACATTCAGTTTAAACGCATACTTAAACTAAAACTCATATCATTTGTATGCGCTGCATGTTATTTCTGTCTTTCCCATACTGTAAGTTAATCTTTTGGATAGACTAGAAATCTATAGCATAGGCTAGTGTGTGCATTGTCTTGAGGCATGATTTACCATTTTCATTTTTATGGACATGTTATTATCAAGTACAATGGATTGCCTTTGTTATAGTAGGTAATGGCATCAATCATTTAGGGGGAGATTGTTGGGTATGCTTATCTCTTAGCCCTCCTAATTATGTTAGAATTGATTGATACCATCACCTAAGAATATTCTATGGACTTTAGGACCCTATGTAAGAAGTTTTATAACTTTAATTTTTAGCCTAGTCCATTTTATAGTATAGGCTTAGAATATAGGACTTGGAGTGTAAAGGAATGAAGATCTAAGCAAGTCAGTGGTCACTGCGCAGGACCTCTCTGCGCAGGACACCACTGCGCAGGTCTCTCCTGCGCAGCATTCTATCTTGCTCAGTTTTCGATGCATTCAGATCACCTAACTTGGAAAGCGCTTAGAAGATGCACGCTTATTAAAAATGCTGAGGTGTGCAGAATCGACAAAGCAAGCACACTCAGCAGATCCAACGGTGGAGACGCGCTCAAGAGAAATATTTCAAATGAAGACAGCTGTCAACCTTCTAGAAGAAGCTTTTGAATTTGGTCGTCATGCTCAGTCTCCAACGGCTCTAAAATACCTGCGCACCAATCATATTGTGCCAGGTCATCAACTTTGATCAGAGCCCAAACGGCTATAAAGGACACCTGCGCACCAATCATATTGTGCCAGCTCATCGTCCTTGCTAAGAGCAGCTATAAATAGCCTGCTCATCTTCATTTCCAAGTTGCTAGAGTTTGTGCTTTCTAATATCCTTGAAGTTCTGAAGATTGCTGCTTACTATTCCCAGATTCAAGATCAACCTTCAAACCTTCATACCTTCAAACTCCTGCCCAGATCCTAAGCCTTAAATCACCAGAATTCTTCGTGCTCTTCATCTCATAGATTCATAGAGCCCAGAATTTCTGAACACACACACACCTCTTGAAGCTTCGATCATTTAGATCTTACTTCTTGAGATACACCGGTTTAGTCTAGGATTTGCTCTTCATAGATCATAGATCTTTGAGATAGTTTGTTCTACATTGTTGTATCTTGTAACTCTCTCATATAATAAGATCTCCATTAGAAAATCCAAGACTGACCATCTTGGTAGAGGACGTAGATCTTTCATTGATCGAACCTCTCCAAATAGCGTGTTCTTTATTCTCGCTATTTATTTCCTGCTTAATCATTTCTAAATTACTGCTTTGTTTGATCTTATCAGATTGCTTTATTGCTGCTGGGTTTGTTATTGCTTATTGCCTTAGAACATTTTATCCAACACTTTAAGCCAAAACTTAGCGCGTACGTCTTTATCTCTGCGCAGATTTTTCCTGCGCAGGTGCTGCTTAAACTTCCGCTGTGCATTTCACACTCTCTCTGCGCGCTATACTTAGCTTATTTGAGAACTGTGTGCATATGCCATTGATTTGCAAAAGGTTTGAAAAGAGTTTTAAAACGCTATTCACCCCCCCCCCCCTCTAGAATTTTTCCTACCCTTGTTGCCCCTTTGGGACCAACAGGTCCAGATTCAACAGCCACCATTTATGCCTATTCCCCAAGAGGCACCCCATCTCTTCATCTAGTATAAATAAGACCCCTCATTTGCATTTCATTTTCATCAGAAAATTTATAAAGCATCCTAGCATTCTTAGAGTTTCCAGTCAAGTCCAAGAAGTTCCTAAATATCAAGTAGTTCGCCGAGACTTCCATTGTAGTGCTGCAAGAAGAAGTCAGTTAGTCGTTGTATCTTGGAGACGTTTGCCTAAGACCGTTAAGCACAGTATACGGGGCAATTTCGTCTTACGGAGAGAGAGTTTAACTCTTGCCTCGACTAAATAAAAAGTCCGTCCCTTTTTCACTTTTACTTAAAGTCATTTTCAGGTACGCCGTTACTATTTTCCAACAATCATAAGACGAAATTTTGTGTGCTTGGAAAATGGCTGGTTCTTCTACTCCTCCTCCTCCTCCTCCTACTCCTACTCCTCCTTCTTCTTCTGCTACACCTCCTACTGCTTCTGATCCCGCTCCTGCACCCACCACAGTGCATGCTGAAAGACCGGCTAAATTTACCGGCACTGACTTTAAAAGGTGGCAACAGAAAATGTTGTTCTACCTTACTACCCTGAGTTTGGCCCGATTTCTGCGGGAGACACCCCAAAGTGTTCCCGAGGGAGATGACAACCAACAGAAGAAGATTGTAGTTGACGCTTGGAATCATAGTGATTTCCTATGCCGAAACTATGTGTTGAATGGTCTTGATGATGCACTATATAATGTGTATTGTGGAGTTAAGACCGCAAAAGAACTTTGGGACTCTCTTGAGAAGAAGTACAAAACTGAAGATGCCGGAACGAAGAAATTCATTGTTGGCAGATTTTTGGACTTCAAAATGATAGATTCTCGAACAGTCATGGATCAATTGCGAGAATTACAATTGATTATTGCCGACATACTTGCTGAAGGCATGGTTCTCGGGGAATCTTTTCAAGTTGCAGCTATCATAGAAAAGTTGCCGCCTCTGTGGAAAGATTTTAAAATGTACCTCAAGCACAAAAAGAAGGAAATGGGACTCGAGGACTTGATCGTGAGACTAAGGATTGAAGAAGATAACCGGAAATCTGAAGTCAAAAGCGGCAAGACAACGATAGAGGCAAAGGTAAATCTTGCGGAGACGAGTACAAGTAACAATATGAAGAGAAAGCATTCTGGGAGTGCTAAAAAGGGAAAAGACCAGAAGAGGATCAAGGGAAGTTGCTACAACTGTGGCAAACCTGGGCATATGGCCAAGGATTGTCGTCACACAAAACAAAACAATCAAAATGGCAACCGACCTCAAGCAAATATTGTGGAAGAGAGGACTGTTCCTTTAGATTTCTCCCAACTTGACTTATCAGCCGTTGTGTTTGAGGCAAATATTGCCAAGTTGGAAGCCAATCCAAGAGAATGGTGGGTGGATACTGGTGCCACACGCCATATATGCGCCGATAAGGAAAGTTTCTCGTCCTATACCCCAATCAACGGTAGGAAGCTGTTCATGGGAAATTCATCGACCTCGGAAGTTGTTGGGCTTGGCAAAGTGGTGCTAAAGATGACGTCCGGCAAAGAAGTTACGCTGGTGGATGTGCTTCATGTTCCGGACATCCGTAAGAATTTGGTTTCCGGCCCCTTGTTAAGTAAGGCCGGATTTAGGCTAGTATTTGAAGCAGACAAATTTGTAATGACCAAATATGGTCAATTTATTGGTAAAGGGTACCTTGTAAAGGGCTCTTTAAAATGAATGTAATGAACGTGTTCCGCCCAGAGGCGAAGAATAAAATTTCTGATTCTGCTTACTTGGTTGAGTGTTCTAATTTATGGCATGATAGATTAGGACATGTAAATTTAAATTCACTACGAAGACTAGTAAACTTAAATTTACTACCCAAAATGGAATTTAATTCACAAAATAAGTGTGAAATATGTGTAGAAGCCAAAATGGCTAAAGCACCTTTTCATACAATAGAAAGAAGTACAAAACCTCTAGAATTAATTCATACAGATATTTGTGATTTAAAATTTGTGCAAACTAGAGGTGGTAAAAGTACTTTATAACGTTCATTGATGATTGCACTAGGTATTGTCATGTTTATCTTTTGAAAAGCAAAGATGAAGCCTTAGAAGCTTTTAAAGGATATAAGAATGAGGTTGAAAATCAACATAATTTAACAATTAAGAAGATTCGAAGTGATAGAGGTGGTGAATATGTAGCACCGTTTGAAGATATATGTTGGGACTCCGGCATTATTCATCAAACTACTGCTCCATATTCTCCACAATCTAACGGAGTTGCTGAACGGAAAAATAGAACTCTTAAAGAGATGATGAATGCTATGTTAATTAGCTCTGGCTTACCCGAAAATATGTGGGGGGAAGCAATCCTTTCAGCCAATCACATTCTTAACAAATTACCACACAAGAAAAGAGACAAAACTCCATATGAATTATGGAATTGAAGAAAACCTTCCTACAATTATCTTAAAGTGTGGGGGTGTTTAGCAAAGGTAGAAGTACCTAAACCAAAACAAATAAAGATAGGACCAAAGACAATTGATTTCATTTTCATTGGATATGCTAGCAATAGTAGTGCTTATCGTTTTGTGGTGCACAAATCAGAAATTCCCGATACAAATGCGGGAACTACCATCGAATCAAGGAATGCAATATTCTTTGAAACAAAATTTCCGTGCAAGGAAAAGGATGGAGAAAGTTCTCACAAAAGAACTTATGACACTGCCATCGGTTTGTCTCAAAGAGATGAAGAGCCGAGACGTAGTAAAAGGACAAAGGTAGCTAAGACCTTTGGTCCCGATTTCCTAACATACATGTTAGATGATGAACCAAGGACATTGCAAGAAGCTCTGTCTAGTCCAGAAGCTCCTCTCTGGAAAGAAGCTATCAATAGTGAGATTGAATCCATTATGTAGAATCATACTTGGGAGATAGTAGATCTTCCTCCAGGTTGCAAACCGTTGGGTTGCAAATGGATCTTAAAGAGAAAGTATAAAGATGATGAAACTATTGATAAATACAAAGTTAGATTAGTAGCTCAAGGGTTCAGACAAAAGGAAGGATATGACTTCTTTGATACTTATTCTCCTGTAACAAGGATCACATCCATTCGGGTTTTCATTGCTATTGCAGCCTTGCATAACCTTGAGATACATCAAATGGATGTAAAAACGGCCTTTCTGAATAGAGAATTAGATGAGGAAATATATATGAAGCAGCCTGAAGGTTCGTTGCACATGGACAAGAACATAAAGTATGCAAACTTGTCAAATCATTGTACGGTCTTAAACAAGCACCGAAACAATGGCACGAGAAGTTTGACCGAACTATGTTGTCCAACGGATTCAAAATAAATGAGTGTGACAAGTGTGTATACATTAAGGGCACACCAAATGAATATGTGATTGTATGTCTATATGTGGATGACATGCTAATCATGGAATTAACCATGATATAATCATGAAAACTAAGAACATGTTAAAGAAAAACTTTGACATGAAAGATCTGGGTCAAGCAGATGTTATTCTAGGGATAAAGATTTCTAGAATAAACGATGGAATTGTCTTATCACAATCTCACTACATCGAGAGTGTGCTTAAGAAATTTGAAGCCTTTGATTTACCTCCGGCTAAGACTCCTGTAGATCTAAGTCTACATTTAGCCAAAAATAGAGGTGACCCAGTTTCACAATTAAAGTATGCTAGAATTATAGGCAGTCTGATGTACTTGACAAATTGTACATGGCCAGACATAGCATACTCAGTAAGTAAACTCAGTAGGTTTACAAGTAATCCAAATAATGATCATTGGGCAGCGTTGACAAGAGTAATAAGGTACTTAAAACACACCATAAGCCATGTATTACATTATACAAGATATCCAGATGTATTGGAAGGATACAGCGATGCAAATTGGATATCTGACTCAAAAGACTCAAAATTTACAAGTGGGTATGTATTTACCATCGGTGGAGGATCAGTGTCCTGGAAGTCTTCTAAACAAACATGTATATCTCGATCCACAATGGAATCCGAGTTTATTGCCTTGGATAAGGCTAGAAAAGAAGCTGAATGGCTTAGAAACTTCTTAGAGGATATTCCATGTTGGAATAAGCCAGTGCCTTCTGTCATGATACATTACGACAGTATGTCAGCAATAGGAAGAGCAAAAGGTTGTATGTACAACGGAAAGTCGCAACACATACGAAGAAGGTACAACACAGTTAGACAATTGATCTCTAATGGAATAATTTCCATTGATTACGTAAAATCAAAAGAAAATATAGCGGATCCGTTTACGAAAGGTATAAATAGAGATCAAATGTACAACGCAGTAAGGGGAATGGGGTTAAAACCCACACAAACAAAGAATTCCATAGCGGTAACTCAACCATGATGAGTGGAGATCCCACAAACTTGGTTCAATGAGACAACTAAGTTATGGATATTCTAGCCATGCACTTAGAACCCTATATAACCCATTCTCAGAAGCTGTCTGAGTGCGAAAACCCTGCAGACGTGTGGTGAGGGTAAGCATTAAGCTTTTAATAATTCCTATACCTTGAAAATTCAAATATTATAATAATTATAATAATATCTTAAGTGGGACCTAGGCGTTTCATAAACGCCTAGGCGAGCGACTTTTAGAACATTGAGATCTCCTTATACAAATAAATTTTCTTTTTCCATATTTCATTTCTTTTAAATCCACAAAGGTAGATTATCAAGATTGGCTCATTAACATTACACAATTACATATGAATCTTTAGAACCTCCCCAGCCTCCGATTTGAGTAGTGATATGTAGAATTTTTACAACGAAAAAATATGTTATTAGATTGTCAATTCTAATAATTATGAATAGTTGGATCATTAATAAAAAAAATACAATATAAATTATAAAGGAATTTTTTGCGTGTGACAGTCACACACATGAGACGAATATCAACGAGAGAGGAAATGGCTTTCATAGGGGGCAAACCATTTACTCACTCAACGAGCCCCTCTCACATGTGAGACCGCCTCACACAAATTTTTTGTTGGAAATTGGTTAAGAATATTGTTTGACCAATATTTGACCAAGTTTCGTTATTTGTTCCATTTAATAAAAATGGAATTTAGTTGCAAATTAGTAATCTACATTCGGAGTAGATTAACGTGATGCATTTATTTTCTCAAAACCAATTTCGGGTGAATGAGAAATTAATTATTAAAAGTGTGCAACTATTATGGGTTTATGAAGAGTTGTAAATGTGGAAAGCCATTATCCCACATTGATTGGAAAATAAAAAAGATGAGAGTATTTAATATAACTCATCTAAGAAGGTTTCAATCAAGTGTGGACATGGGCTTCCAAGCTAAGTGGGCCTTTGGGCTATCCATGCAAGCTAGTGGGTAAATAGGTTAATTTTGGGCTAGCCCAAAATGGACCTATGACCCGCGAAGCGGCGCGAAGCGCGGTTTAGGGCGCACTTTGCACGTACGCATCGGTCGCTGGGAGCTGTGGAGCTTAAATTTTTGGTAATGGTGGACTTGGGGCGGATTGGGCTGGAGTGGCCCAACCCGTGGGTCAAAGCGGCCCAGTTCAGAAGGCGGCTCAGAGCAAGGGTCGTGTCGGTTCGGTCAAAACCGCCGGGCCGACCCGCGTCCCTTCTAGCGGGCGGGTCGGAGGTCTTGGATCAACCCAGACAATCTCAGCCTTCCATCTAGATCTGATCCAAGGGTCCAGATTCAACAGCCACCATTTATGCCTATTCCCCAAGAGGCACCCCATCTCTTCATCTAGTATAAATAAAACCCCTCATTTGCATTTCATTTCCATCAGAAAATTTACAAAGCATCCTAGCATTCTTAGAGTTTCCAGTCAAGTCCAAGAAGTTCCCAAATATCAAGTAGTTCGCCGAGACTTCTATTGTAGTGCTGCAAGAAGAAGTCAGTTAGTCGTTGTATCTTGGAGACGTTTGCCTAAGACCGTTAAGCACAGTATACAGGGCAATTTCGTCTTACGGAGAGAGAGTTTAACTCTTGCCTCGACTAAATAAAAAGTCCGTCCCCTTTTCAGTTTTACTTAAAGTCATTTTCATGTACGCCGTTACTATTTTCCAACATTTTTGTCTTAAACTATAAAGTGATAAGAAATCTCGAGTTCTCGGCTCAGTTAATTTAATTGAGCCGGGTGTGCCAGCCCAAAACATTTCATGGGCTGGACTCCCCCGATGTTCATAGCCACTTAACACCACCAAATGGCAAGAATCTGATTTTAGTGGAGAATGGCATGTTCAATTGGCTCGTTATTTTAAATCAAAATGGCCCTGTGGGTTTAAATGAGCTTTTTGTGTTGGGCCAATAATGTTATAACCCATCTCACTTCATATATTGAATTGAACTTGGGAAGCATATATTTTTGTTGATTGATCTGCAGACCTTAAATGTCCATGGGCTTTATACTGTTCGGTTATTGGTCCGGCCCGGTTCGGTGAGTTTTATGAGGTTAGCCTCTGAAACACTGCAATAAGCTTGTAGCACTGTTTTAGGGGTAGTTTTATCATTTCATATCAAGAATAAAAAACAGACGGGTCCGTGATCGGGACGGGTAATCTTAAGATTAAGGTGACGTTTTTTTAAGTGTTTTGAAATCTGATTTCACATCTAAATTTGATTGAATTCAGAAGAGGCAGCTGAAAACTAATTTTTAAAATTATTCAAATCATTTTAGTTTTTGTTTGAATTCACATATGAAATTAGGATTTCGACATTGAATGGAGTATAGGGATGACGTATATCGTTGGTGAATTTAGTCTTTCGTTTTGGTATTTTGGAATTACGAGTTTATGAAAGATATACAAATAGAAAAAGGGTTAATGACAATTTAGACCCTAAAGTGATATACCATTCTCCCAAACGAACCCCGATGTTTTTTTCCCGCCAGATCAGACCTTGATGTGAAAAATACTCGCCAAATATGGTCTTTTTGACGGAAATCGTTAAAAAAAATCAGTTAAAAAGCATGTGTCATGCACATGACAAACAGAATTTGTTATTTTGAAGTTGAAATTTCTTTCAAGGGGGTTAAAAGACATATTTGAAACTTAGGGGAGAGTTTGACAAAAAAAAAAAACCCAAATAAATTATTTTTCAAAAAAAAAAAAAAATCATTATCTTTAAAAATTCAAATACTTCAATCTTAAACTTATTTATTTTTGAAAATCAAATTCTAAAACTAGAAGGGTTGAAAGTGTTTTTCTAAAAGAAAAATAAATTCATTATCTTTGAAGTTGATTTTTTTTTTGAGGTGTTTAATGTAAATTCCAAATTTAGTAAGGCCGAAAATAAAAGTAATTATTGGTTTCAATAAAAATAATTATATGTTAAGTGAAAGGGTTTTCTAACTTATTTTTAAAACATTAAATATAAAAAATAAAGAAAATTAATAAGTAAAATATATTTTATAAACATAGTAACAATTTTTATATTTACTAATAATATATTTATGATTCAAAAAAAAAAGTATTTGAATAAATTTGCAACATTTTATAATCTATTACAAGAAATAAAAATAAATAAAGGCATTAATATAACTACTTCTTTTTCACTCACGTAATTTATTGCTTTTTTTATTTAATTTAAAGATAATGATTTTTTTAAAAAAAAAAATTGTTTTGAAAAATAATTTTTTGAGTTTTTTTTGTCAAACTCTCCACTAAGTTTCAAATATGTCTTTTAACCCCCTTGAAAGAAATTTCAACTTCAAAATAACAAATTCTGTTAGTCATGTGCACGGCACATGTTTTTTAACTGAGTTTTTAACGATTTCCATTAAAAAGACCCTAACTGGCGAGTACTTTACATCAAGGTCTGATCTGGCGAAAAAAAAAAAAAAAACATCAGGGTTCATTTGGGAGGGTATTATATCACTTTAGGGTCTAAATTGTCATTAACCCATAGAAAAAATCAATTTAGAGGCAAATAAGTCTCATTTCTACACCTGAAAATTAAAATAAACATTAACTGATATTTGGATTTGAAAAGAAAAAAAAAAAAAAAAAACGCAAACAGTTTTTTTTTTTTTCTCTATTTTAGATTTGTAAAATTAGTCTTATTATTATTAAGTTCTTATATCTGTTTTACTACTATGTCCCTAAATGAGTGTCCAAATTTCATTTTAAGGGACATTGAAAATCTCAACTTTGTGTACAATTTGGTAGCAAAGATTCATATATAATCTTGTGATCTCCTTTCCAAACATTTAGTTTTGCACGTATAAAGAAACCGGTGAAAAAAAATTCGAAAAAAAATATTTAGGGACAAAGTTATGTTAAAAAAAGACACTCATTTTGGGACAAAGATTTTTTGAAAATGGACACTCATTTAGGGACAGAGGTTTAGGGATAGAGGGAGTATTATTTTTTACTTGTAGTTCCAAATGGTGCAAGTGCACAGCCTGGATCACTCCAAATCCATCCATGGTGTCAGTGACTCAGTGTGCACGCGTGCATCTATGATCGATCAATATTTGGTGGGCGTTTCTGTTTGGTTGATGTCCCCTTACCTACTAACTGCTCATTTAGATCTTTGTCAAATTGTTCATAGTAACAACACTCAAAAATTAGCTAAGGACAACTCACATATGTGTATAAGAGAGAGAGAGGTTAGGACATTTTGTTGGAACAATTTTAATCCCTGAATGCCACACTCACTTTAGAATAGAATTGAGGAAGAGATGAAGCGGAAGCGTTTAAGAACAATACCTGTTGAATCCATGGATGATGTAGGGAGAAATGAATAAGAAGAAGATGTAGGGAGAATGCTCTTCTAAATGATAAATGTCTTTCCTCTTTACTTCTTTAACACTTAATGAAGATTTATGGAGAGAGTACTAATGAATAATCAAAATATCTTAAGGGTTGATGGAATGCCCTTTATATAGTAGACTTGGTGACATTTCATTTAGGGACCACACCCTTTCAAACTTTATGATAATAAATTACCCTTTTGCCCATCACAATTAGGTAATATATATCCAGGAATTCTACACATTTTATTATCAACTATACTTTATAATTTAATATTATAATCATAACTTTATGAATGGAAGTCTAAATGACTTGTGTTGCAAGCCATGTCCTTACAATCTCCCACTTGGGTTGCAAAACAAAGTCCTTCCTTTAATTTATGATCATAACATAAATGACAACCCTTATGTGCGCACTTTATTGTCATTTATAACAATCTCGTCCATTAGCCATACAAGTATAGGACTAAAGGGGCAGTCGTTGTAATTGATACGCAACTAAACCCACAATAATCACGTATACAAATCCAACTAAATGACATAGATCAAAAGTATAGATGTGTAGCATGGAATCATAATGAATATATACATATTCTTCCAACTAGTCCAACTTAACCAAATGAGATCAAAACTTTAATAATAGAACAATTAATGAAAGAACAACACAAACTCCCACTATATTAAATGTTATCAAAAGTTGTTACACCCATATGAGCAACATGCTCGTGAAACACTGAAGATGATAACTCTTTCATAAATGGATCCTCTAAATAGAGTTTGTTCTATAAGTTGTATCCCTTTCGTTCATGTTGTACTCTTTTCTTTATAACAAGATAATTAATGTCTAAATCCATAAACTCTTGTTAGAGTACAGAACTGCTACCTGATAGTCATTTCTTAATTGGTCTCTCGACACTTGTTTTGACAAATCACAGTCCATTAAAACACATGTAGCCATAAATTTAACTAATGTCGGAATACCTAATAATCTCAAGATGATCCGACTTCAAAACATAGGCATGTAGTTCTTTAGTGTTTTGTAAATACTTCTATCATTCTTTTGGCTGCTACTTAATGTTCTTTCCGGATTGCTTTGGTATTGACAAAGCATCCTAACGTTAAATGTAAGATTTACGTATACATTAAGCTCCTACTGCTGATGCAAAGAGGGAATTTTCCATATACTTGGATTCAAATTTTCCTTTAGGACACTTTTGAGACTAAGAATGTCTCCTTTAAAATTAGGGGTGTCATGTGTTTACAGTTTTGCATGCTAAACCTTTTGTAATACCTTTCCATATGGCATTTGTGATAATCCTAAAACATCTCGTGAGCGATCACGGTGAATTTAGATTCTTAATACAAAGATGCCTTACCAAGATCTTTCATTTCAAATAAGAAATTTCTTAGTTTTCTTAATAAGTTCATATCATTGCTAGCAAGCAAAATATCATCCACATATAAGACCAAAATTATAAATTTACTCCCACTGAACTTATGGTATACTTAATATTTACCAAGATTCATTTCAAAACAAATGAAAGAATAACTTGGTTAAATTCTAAATACCATTAATGAGAAGTTTTACTTAAGTTCATAAATGAATTTCTCCATATAGATAGTTTCCTTAATGTCTCCATTAAGAAAAGTTTTCTCTAATATCCATTTAATGAAGCTAAAATCAAAGGTGCTATTAGTGCCATAATGATCCTAAGGAGCTTTTAGAAGATACCGGAAAAAGTATTTCTTTCTTTATAATCAATACCTTTTTTATGAGTTAAAATCTTTAGCAACTGGATGGGTTTTATATCTTTCAACATTACTTTGTGAATCCTTTTTGGTCTTAGAGACCCATTTATAGGTTTCACATCCTTATGTAATGAAATAAGATCCCAAACGTTGTTATCTTTCAAAAGATTGTAACTCTTTATTAATGGCATTAATCTTTCTTATGAGAATTAGGACTATTGATGGTTTTATGGAAGATAAATAGATTATCTCCCACTATACCTAAGTGTCCTTTATTCTCGACAAGATACACTTAATGAATATCCGGAATTGCATTCCTTCTTACTCTATTTGATCTCTATAAGGGCACCGGTTCTTACTAATTTTGAGGTTGTTTGAATTTCCTTCTTATGATCAATTTTCCATGTTGTTCAATATTTATAGGGAAATCATATTTATTTTGAATTGTATGTTCTTCTTGAATGTCAAGTTCAAAACTTGATATCCAATTAGAACTATAGGAAGTGGTATATAAATGGATTCCATATAAATGAATTCTTCTTCCTTTTTCAAATTCAAAATATTACTCCAAATTCTCCCACTAAATTCAACATCCTTAAAAGAACCTAGCATTTCTCGTTTTTCAAAACGTTCTAACTTTCGGGTTGTAAAATGTATATATCCCCTAGTTCTTTCGGCTTACCCATGAATAACTACTAATAATCTTACGTCTAACTTGCCCTTAGTAGACTTATAAAGTCTATCCTTATGCTAGACAACCCCATAAATGAATATGATTTAAGGACGAATAAGGAACGCGTCCTTAAATCATTAAGGGTTATATTAGTAGCCTTAGAGGGAGCTTTAATGAGAATAAAGGTTGCGGCTTTAACATATCGCCCATAATGAGTGAGGTAAGAGAAGTATAAAACATACTTATTACCATATCCTTAAGGATTTCAATATGTCTCTATTACAATATTCATGCTAGGCGTACCTGGCTCAATGTAGAGAGATATAATCCCACACTTTGTAAAATAGCGAGTAAAAGGACCTAGACGTTGTTCCTTTTAACAATCATTCCAAAGATGTATACACCATCATGAATGACCCTAATGTTCTTAATAGTCTTCAAAGTTGATTTCCAACTTTGTCTTTATAAGACTTTTACAACGTCCAAACTCAATATTTTATGAAGCAAATAAATGTATTCAAACTAAAAGTTAGTCATTTTGAACATAATAACTATTGTTGACCTTTTCCATGAAGGAATAATTAATGGTCTACAAATATCCGAATGAATTAGTTCATAGAGACACTTGATGCTCTGAGAATACTATAATGTTTGTAAATTTACTTTAAGGCTTTTAATGCAAAAGTATTTTTTCAAATATCAAGTTTGTTTAAGATTTTCCTTTAACATAAGCTTATCAATTTTCCTCTTGGAAATATGACCCAAATGCCTATGTCTTAATGAAAATAAAATTTACTTGATAACTTTTGCTTTCTAGTTTTGGTTTCATTATTAAGGGACACATTTATTGTTTAAATAATGTCGAGTAAATAAAGAATACTTGACAAGTACTAGTACCAACAACCTTGGAATTTAAAAAATAAAGATCACAAAATGAACAAAATAACCTTCTTTATTCAATATTGTGATATATATATAATATATATATATATATATATATAATATATATTAAATTCCGTTCAAATGACGGTACAACAAATGTATTATTTATACAAACAATACTTAGTACTTAACAATAACTGAAAAAGAGTCCTTATGCCTAAAACTTCAACCGGATTCCCAGCTCCCATATAGATGAATCTCTCATCTTTACTGGTTCTTCGGTAACTCAGGCAATCCTACACAAACATACTTATGTGAGTTGTTGTACAAAATTCAACCACCATGTATATGTAGGGATTGAAACCAAATTTAGCCTTAATACAATACAAACAAGACCAAATGACATACCTTTCTTAGCACACCAAGCGTGATACTTAGGGCAGTCGAACTTCATGTGTGTAAGGTCCTTGCAAAAGAAGCATTTATTTTTTTTATGATCATTGGATGATCCCTTACGCTTCTTTTTACTTGCAACCGCAATGTCCTTCCCTCTTCCTTTTGTCCCGTGAGAAGAGGTAGATGCAAAACATCCCTCAATCATATTAAGGAATGTTTTTGCATCAACGTCCTTGGAGACACCGGTCAAAATGGTCTCCGGGACAACTATATTCATGATCATTAGGCTCACACGGTTGGAGCGTTTCCACTTCTCCTCATTTAAGCAATCTTCTTAAGTGCTTTCACTAGAGAGAGAGAGGAAGAGGAAACGGTTCCCTTAATGCATGATCTATGTCCATATAGCCTAAGATCATCATTAATTTATTTTTCCAAGTTTTAAAATTAGTCCCATTTAGCATCGGTACTGTACTCATAGCAGTGATTACGGACGAAGCAATAAGTAAATCTGTTGGGTTTTTGAGAACAAAAAAGAATGAAAACAAAAACATGAATAAGAAACTACAAAATGAAAAATGATTAATTATATCAACGAAATCCATCAATAAGACAATCAACATGACATCAAAACTAATCTTTAGATTGCGAGTTGACTCATAAATGATTGCCTTAGTTAACAAGTAATTTGAACTTATATTTTAATAAATACTTAATCTTCTTTTGAGCCGACATAAGTACGTAAGAAAATATCCTAATGTTCATTTTATTTGTTACCACATGAATGCCTAAGTTTAGTCAAATGTCAAGATCTTCTTTGGAAAATTCAAGTCATTCACATATTAACTTAAACATCCAACACTTTACAATTTAAGGGTTTAAATAACGTAAATCACTTAGGCGACAATATTATTTAAACATAAATAAAATTGTCAAAGCATATAATTAATCAACAAATTTTAAGGTTTGAAATAATTTATGGTTTTATTCCAAAAGGAAAACAAATAGTGCAAAACTTTAAAAAAAATCCAAAATCTGTGAATAGTGTCTGCTCGGCGAGCATATAAAGTGCTCGGCCGAGCACTAAAGACAGAATGGTTTTGGCTATATTAGGCAAGAAGTGCTCGGTCGAGGCTTATATGGTGCTCGGCCGAGCACCACTTTCAGAAACATATGCCTTTACCACATGCATAGCACCGATTCATGTGCTCGGCCGAGTCATATGAACTGCTCGGCCGAGCACTCCAAATTTCTGCACTTTCTGAATTTTGTTTAATAATTTCCAAAACATGAAATGACAAGTAGATTCACATGGTATGTTCTTGACAATATAGACCATGATACATAGGGATAATCTTGTCCTTTTAAAACATGGAATCAAGTATGTAGATCCACACAATTATGCATAACACATAATTATGTTATTAGGGATAGTCAAACTTGAATCCTTTTATTTATGCAACAAAACCTTTCAAACCATTTTCTTACATTTAGATGATGATTATCAGTGCTCTATGAACGAATTAGAGTCCCTTAATCAACATCAAAACTTGATGATTCAACAGGAAAAATGAATCAAATGAAAGCACAAACTTTCCTAAAAAGAACTCAAACTTAAACCAAAGATGAACCAGGCTCTGATACCAATTGTTGGAACAATTTTAATCCCTGAATGCCACACTCACTTTAGAATAGTATTGAGGAAGAGATGAAGCGGAAGCATTTAAGAACATACCTGTTGAATCTATGGATGATGAAGGGAGAAATGAATAAGAAGAAGATGTAGGGAGAATGCTCTTCTAAATGATAAATGTCTTTCCTCTTTACTTCTTTTAACACTTAATGAAGATTTATGGAGAGAGTACTAATGAATAATGGAGTAGTCTTAAGGGTTGATGGAATGCCCTTTATATAGTAGACTTGGTGACATTTCATTTAGGGACCACACCCTTTCAAGCTTTATGAAAATAAATTACCCTTTTGCCCATCACAATTAGGTAATATATATCCAGGAATTCTACACATTTTATTATCAATTATACTTTATAATTTAATATTATAATCATAACTTTATGAATGGAAGTCTAAATGACTTGTGTTGCAAGCCATGTCCTTACAGACGGCTCTCAAGCAGTTAAAGGAAAACGTGGAAAATCTGGTTCGAAAGCTAGAGCAAAGAATATCAAGCCAAAGAGGCCCTGGAATAATAAAAGGCAATTCGATTGACCTTCTTCCTATTTTATTTAGTTGTTTATTTACATTTTACTTTACTTTTTTTTTTTGTGTGTGTGTGTGTGATGGTTTAGGCCTTTTCGATTAAAGAAAAAAAAAGTATATGTCCGTATCCCCTCTATCCTGAATATTTTATTATTTTTTTTTGTCAGTCAAAAATACGGCCCATGGACAGGCATGGTCGTGCTCACAAAGTGGCACAATCGTGCCATTTAGTGCGAACCAGCCTTCCCTCAGACGATTATTGGCACGGTCGTGCTCGTTAACTGGCACGGTCGTGCTCACAAATTGGCCGTGCCTACCAGATTTTCAGCCTTTTTAGCCTTTTAACAATTCGTTCTATTGTGTGTGATCCCATAGGATTATATCAAGTTGACAATGAGTCCAAACACTTTGTTCTCATAAAACATGAGCAGGCCCTAGCAGACCGTCATGATTACCCCAATTGATACAACTTTGTCAAAGTTCGCTTATCCTTTTATAGAACATATCACAATCCTTTTGTCCACGATGTCATTGAGCGTAAGCCATGGTCAATGGTCAACTTACAATACCCAATACTTTTCTCGATTCCAAATAGTTGATAATACAAATGACATTGATCATATCAATTCATTTGAGCATGGCCATGCATTTCATCAATACTATTCATCGAAGGGCCCAAACTTGACATCTCTCAAGAAGAGGGACAAATTCCATCTTAATTTATTACACTTCTCTACATAGCTTCAATCATGCCAATCATATCATTTATAATTACTTGGTTAAAAGTAACGTTTGAACATGTCAAACATGATTATCGAATTAAACTTATATTAGTTCTTCATAAGTACTAGGGACGGAGATTATTATAACAAAACATGTAACAACAAATAATAATCTAAAACATCTCTTTATATTAATGAAAAAGTGATAACAAACATTGTTCAAACAACGTGCTAATAGCATGCCTAGGTCATATACACCAAACACTTATATCCCTTGGTATGTAAGTTATTTTTAGGTATAAGACTAAGGTCATTTACCCCTAATATAAGACTTTTTTTTGTTCTTTTTTTTTCTGGTATAAGTGTTGAAATATTCTTATACCTAAGTATAAGAGCGGACTGGTTAATAAAATATGAGAGTTTTTTTATAGCTGCTTAAGAAAATGTGAAAAAACGTGAAAATGAATAACTCTTATACTTCAGGTACAAGAGGTGAACTAGTCTTATACCTAAGTACAGGAACGGACTGGTAGCCTTATACCTAAGTATAAGAGCGGACGAGTAAGGATAGTTAGGTCTTTCTAAACTGTCGAGCCCCGACCTGTGGTCCTACTTCGCCACATGCTCGGGACACGCGTTGAAGACGTCATAAAACATTTTAGGAAAAAATTTCGAAATGTCCTTTCATAAAAGTTTCATATAACCAAACACATTTACTTGAAACTTGATTTCATTTCACACAAACAAACTTTCACAACCCAAAGTACTTAGCCATAAGGCTTACACTCTTTACTTACAAATTTACAAATCACCAACCTGTTCCAAAAATAGGTGATACAAAGATAAAGTCACGGGTACACTACCCAAAAGGTTATACATTTACATAATTTAGCCTTTACATAACACATGTCCCAAAATGTCTTACCCAAAAACACCACCTCGACATCCTCCCTTGTGAAGTGACCTATCTCCTAGGCTCTCCTTTATCTAAGGAAAACAACATTGAAAGGAACGGGGTGAGAATAAATCTCAGTAAGCTACTAAAATGCAACTACGTTACATGCTGAAATGATACTCATAATTGAACAATGTCAATAAACATTCATGTAATGCCCATCCTTAATCTCGTTAAATATTTGACTTATTTGTTAAATTCTTGACATGCTTGTTAAATTCTTGACTAGCATATTTATATGCTATTTTATTTGAGTTAATTATTTAATTACTTTAGAAAATTAAGGTGGTTAAATGTCAAAGTTGAAAGTTTAGGGGCCTTTTTGTCAAAGATAGAACTTGAGGGGCCTAGTTGCAATTCTTGGAAAATCTTAAGTATATCTTCATGTTGTTTGCCTGGGAAAGGCAAATTATTCTCAAACATTCTCGTACTCCTTCTGTTCCAAAAGCTAAGTTAGGATTCTTCCTATTCTCGACTCCTCGAGCTTAATTATCCCTCTGTTCGTGATTCCGGTCCCGGATAAATATTCGTGGCGTTGAATAGAGCGTTCCAGGCTGATCAGAAATTTATTTAAGTAACTTTGATTTCGGACTAGGTAAGTTATTGACTCCCCCTTACTTGTAATAACATGCATATATGTTATTCCCGCTACTTGTTCTTGTTAAAATTGTGTTTTAAACAATTTTTGTGATACTTGTAAATTTGGGACAAATGGAGTATACGTATAACCTGGGGTTGAATTAATGAGAGTAATGGGTTTGGAATTGGTTATGCACTCTTAGTAACGTTAAATTGTTAAAGGAAATTATACTCCTATTCGTGAGACGGTAAAATAGTAACTTGATTTAAATATTATTAGAAAAATCGTACCATTATTTGTGGTACGGGGAAATGAATGGAAGTATCCCTAAATGTTTATAGTAGTATATTATAAAATTATACTTATACTTTTGGGGACGGTGAAATATTAAATAGGAATAAAAGGAAATTGTCCTATTATTTATGGGACGGTAAAATAAATGAATTGGGCTTGAAATAGGAGTTCTAAACTTGTTAGTATACTCCTGAGAATGTTAGGAGTGTTAGTTAAATGTTACTCCTACGCTTGGGACGGAGAATTATTAAGCTTGAATTCAGGGGAAAAGGGCCAAAATTTGTACCACACGGTCGTGTGCCTTTATTTGGCACGGTCGTGCCAAATTGTTACCTTTAGGCAAATTCCCTCGTCAGTGATAGGACGGTCGTGCTAAATTGTAGAGCACGGTCGTGCCAGGGCTGAGCACGGTCATGTACTTTTATTGGGCACGGTCGGGCCGAAAATGAATTTTGTGTGAAAATCCCTCGGCAGTGTTAGCACGGTCGTGCCATTTTTGCACACGCGGTCGTGCCAAAAATGCCCTCCAGACTGATTGTCTCGCCAGATTTAGCACGGTCGTGCCATTTTTGGCTGCACGGTCATGCCAATGTGATTAGCACGGTCGCGTTCCTTGGTGTGCACGGTCGTGCCACCTGGAATCTGATTGTCCTTCTTGAATTGTTTCCTTCATAACTTTCTATAGGAAAGTCGGAATCAAGATCCGAAAGAAGCTGAATAACCTAGACTTAGAGGGATATTCAAAGAATAAATTAATGAGGTTTTAAAGTGATTGTATAGAGCACCTAGATAGGTGTTTTAGGACATTGAACTTGAGTATAAGAGTATGAATGCTCTTATGTGTCTGGAAATCAACGTCTTGTGTACCTTAGGGGTATAAAACAATGTTTTGAACTTGAACATCCTAAGAATAGGATTGAGAATTGGTAAGAGTAAAGTGTATAACTCTTATACATGATTGAATGTCCAAAGATTGGAATAAAACTTGAAGTATAAGACAATAAAATCTTGTACATGACTTGAACATCCAAAGAAAAGGGATTAAAACATGAATATAAGATTAATAAATCTTGTATATGCCTTGACACCAATATATGGGTAAGGTGTAAACTCGAAAGTGCTCAGAACAAGCCTTAACGTGAATAAAAAATATTCTTGACTTGTATGTGCAATCATCGCACATAGTTACTTGATAACAATGTAGCTTCTTGATTACCTGAAGCTTGTTTCCCGTTGAGCTAGTCCACGAATCTTGGATTAGTCTCCCCTCTCGTAGATAAAGTTTGTGTACCTAAAGGACACCAACTAATGCCTTGAACTTGAATATCCTAGGAATAGGACCGTGAATTTGATTGGGAGATGTATAGCTCATCTTCTTAATTAAAACGTGAATATAAGATGAGTAAATCTTGTACTTGTCTTAAATAACCAAAGAGTTGGATTGATAACTTAAGTATAAGTTAATTAACTCTTGTACATGTTTAACCATCCAAGAAAATGGATTGAGAACTTGGATACAAGATAATAAAATCTTGTAAAAATCTTGACTGTCTTGATTGTCTTGAAAGTCTTGAATGTCTTGAAACCATTACATGAACATGGTAATAACTTGAAAGAGTCTTGATGTGTATATGCAAATCTTGCATATATTTACTTGATATAATGTGGCTTCTTGATTGATTGGTACATGGTATGAATAACCAAAGAATTGGGTTATGGAACTAGATAGAGAATGATTAACTCTACTACATACTTGAACTTGATACGTGTATATTGGAAGTGCTATAAATAAGCACTAAAGTGTAAATGATTTAGTTTGTAATCGTGTATATACTCAATGAAGTATATAAAATATAAAGAAGATATCTTGTCTTGAAATGAGTTCCTAAAGAAAATAAGGACTAGTGTAATATGAAGATCATTCATATAATTGTGAATACTACGATTTAAATTAATAAGAATGATTATAGAACACAATATGTGTTAGGAAATGTATTCGATTATTAACGATACATATACGTGAAGTATGACTGTGTCTAGGTACAATGTGACCTATTCTATTACGTGTTTAGAGTCTAAGGTATTGGGCTCTACTTGATAGTAAGGGTATCGGGATAGACACCTTAATGTGTTAAATGTGACATAAATATGTACGTGCAAACTGGAAATGTGGCTGCGACACATATCGCAGGTGGGTGCGACACATATTCGCATGTGGCTGCGACACATATCGCAGGTGGGTGCGACACATATTCGCATGTGGGTGCAACATATTCGCATGTGGCTGCGACACATATCGCAGGTGGGTGCGACACATATTCGCATGTGGGTGCGACACATATCGCATATGAGTGTTGCACATACAACACATTTTAAAGAAAGAAAGATAATGAAAGGAATATGTTCATGCTTATCGCGAGAGCTGGGGTTTAAGTGAATGCTAAACTCTTGTCTTGAACACCTCATGGATCTTGTTCTTGTGGATGACACTGGTTATCAGGTCTTCTTATATATTGCACAGCAGTCTCTTGTTCTTGTTCTTGGTTGTCCTCAGCTAGAAAAGCACCGACAACAAATGGTATTCTTGGGAGGAATAAGGAAGGATTCAGGTACAATGCGTGATAGACCTATGTGCATCTTGGTGAGCTGGTTTAGCCTCTCACTCTACTTGACTAAGTGTTACCTGAACCTTTCTTGAGCTTGATTACTTGTTGGGTTGGCTTAGCCTCTCACTCTACTTGACTAAGTGTTACCTGAACCTTTCTTGAGCTTGATTACTTGTTGGGTTGGCTTAGCCTCTCCTATACTTGTTACTTGACGATACTTGATATATGTTTAATTGAGTATCTACTTGTATTGCATGATAACATGACATATAGTTGCATGTTAATAGCTTACTGAGATTTATCTCACCCTTTATTTGTTTAATTGTTTCCCCCCCCAGGAAAGCAGGGGATAGTACGCAGTGAGGCTCGACTTAGCTGGGAACTTACTCAGCAGGATATTCTTGATAGAAGTTAGTGTCCTTTATATTTTGGTAAGGACAATCTTGTATGAGTTAATAAACTCTGGGTTTGTATTGGGGTAGTATTTGTTGTCCCTAGTCAGTTCTTGATGCCAGCTTATTTGTTAGGCTTGTCTTCCGCTGTATGTAACCATTTTGGTTTTAATTTTTTTGGTCTAGAACTCGTGTGAGCTATCTTAGCTCCCTACTCTTGAGTATATATATCATGTCAGTTTTGTTTTTAACAGGTATTGTTCCTGTTTCCCGTTAGTTTCTTGTTTCTTGTTAGTTACACGCACCAGGTTCGAGGTTCTACTAGGGGATCCCGAGACTTGGGGCGTGTCAATTCACATAGCACGTAACATGATAGGCAAAGCCAACTCATCTTACCACACGTAAGGTGGAAATAAACACTCATAAGTGGATACTGAGCCAAGGTTCTCGAATCAAACATATAACCATCAGAGAGGTATCAACTGAGCAGCACCAAAGGGCTGAAGCGGGTTCATGAACCAAACAACAACAACAACAACAACGGGGGGAAAATGACACAAAGTCATAACCCAAACGGTGACTAAACTCACACAAAGGAGAGCTAGCCCAAACCCAATCCGTGGCCCAAGGAAGGGGGTCAAAAATGGGAAACCAATGGTAGAAGCCTTACAATGAACTTGGCTCGTGTGCCATTATAATCTCTACCACTCCCCGACTCCACAACAAGTACCAGCTGGACTTTAAACACGAGCATAGTAATAAATACTTGCTTAAACAACAACCGGGGCATGATTCCAAAGTAGGGAACCACACAAAACTCATCACAAAGATGAACCAATCCAAAACACACCATAAGATGTTCATTAATACCCAATTAATCCTTATTCACATTCCATAACACATTTGTTCACAAAGGAACCAATTTCAAACACTAAAGTGTTCCACCATGACCATTTAAGTCAACTAGAGTAGTACCCAAAACCTAGACTAAGAATACATCCTAGTCTTAGTCAAACAAAAGGAGGATTTCTGAAACTAGGGGCGAGCGGGCGCTCACTAAAGAACGGGCGGGCGCTCGGCAGACCAGGCGGGCGCTCAGACAGTACCAAGCGGGCGCTCCAGGTCAACAGGGAATTTGGTCATGAAATAAAAGGTAAGCGGGTGCTCCACTCATTTTCGCGCGGGCGCTCCATATGCTAGCGGGCGGGCGCTCGACGCTCACCGGGCGGGCGCTCGGTACCCGATTTGGGCCAAAACAGAACCTGGTTCTTTCCTTACTCCTTCCGTCCCAAAAGTACTAACACACACCTTACCTTTTACATAAATCTTAACCAAAGGAACCTAGGAACACACTTATACTTCCTTTACCATTTCAAAACCAACTTTCCCAAATACTCCCTTTGTCCCAAAATTACAAGTATCACAAAAATTATCCAAATCACAAAAATAACAATCACAAGTATCAAGTATAACATATATGACTATTTTAACATTTAAAGGGGAATTAGTAACTTACCTATTTCGGGAAAAAGTATCGCAGAAATATGGTTTGTTCGGGTAGAAATGACCTATTCAACGCCCTGATCATTTTTATATAATTAGTTTTTAAAACGGAGTAGTAAATAAAAAGAATTAAATTGAAATAAGGTGAACTTACCTTTTTCTTAAACCCTAGGAATGAAACGAGAGAGAAGTACTGGGAAATATGCAAACACAGAGAGAGAGGGAGAAGTGATAAGTGTAAGATTTTTTTTTACCCATGTTTTTATTTTGGTCACTTGACTTTCATTTTAAACACTTTAACCCCTGAACTTATTTTTCCACAAAGGACCCTATAGTTTCAACTTATTCATTTACTCCCTTAACCATTGTTACTACTAACTAAATAAATAAGACATTTAATCAAGTAAGATGTACAAGTCATAAAATATGATGCAACACATAAAATGCACACATAAGTTCAAATTAAAATCCCCAAAAATATAAAATAAATAGGGACGGGTTTTAGGGTTGTTACAATCACTCCCCCTTAAAGAAAATTCATCCTGAATTTTAGGGTAACTTACCAAAAGTGTCAAATAACTAAGGGTATTTCCTTTCCATTTCCTCCCGAAGCTCCCAAGTAGATTCTTCCACATTATGGTTCCTCCACACAACTCTAACAAGAGGAATACTTTTAGTTCTCAATTCTTGAACTTTAGAATCAATCACCTGAACTGGATGCTCCTCATAGGACATACTTGATTCAATATCCTCAGGTATCTCAGATAACACATGAGAAGGATCATAAACATACTTTCGAAGCATTGAAACATGAAACACATTATGAATCTTGTCAAGAGAAGGAGGTAACGCAAGACGATAAGCTCGATCTCCAACTCTTCCCAAAATCTCTAAAGGCCCTACGAACCTTGGAGCAAGTTTCCCTTTCTTTCCATATCTTTTAATTCCTACCTTTGGAGAAACTTTTAGAAACACAAAGTCACCCTTTTCAAACTCAAAGTCTCGCCTCCGGTGATCAGCATAACTCTTTTTTCGACTCTGGGCAGTAGTCAATCGATCCCGAATAAGCTTAACCTTTTCAACTGAGTCATTAACCATGTCAACACCCCAAATCTTTGCTTCCCCAACTTCGTCCCAACAAATAGGTGAACGACATTTTCTCCCATACAATGCTTCATAAGGGGCCATCCCAATACTCGACTGAAAACTGTTGTTATAAGCAAATTCCACGAGAGGCAAATGAATATCCCAAGATTCTGCAAAATCAACTGAACAAGCCCTCAACATATCCTCAAGAATCTGAATGGTTATTTCTGACTGGCCATCTGTTTGAGGATGAAAAGCAGTACTAAACCTCAACTCTGAACCCAAAGTCTTCTGAAATGCTTGCCAAAACCGAGAAGTGAATCTAGGATCACGATCAGAAACAATGCTAACTGGAACTCCATGCAACTTCACTATCTCATTAATATACAACGTAGCAAGCCTTTCCATAGAATAACCCATCTCAATAGGTAAGAAGTGAGAAGACTTTGTCAATCTGTCTACGATCACCCAAACTGCATCATGCCTTTTTCGAGTACGAGGTAACCCTGACACAAAATCCATAGTAACATGTTCCCATTTCCATTCCGGTATTTCTAAAGGTTGAAGCAAACCTGCGGGTCTTTGATGTTCAGCTTTCACTTGTTGACAAGTTAAACACTTTGACACATAATACGCTATCTCCCGCTTCATGTTGTTCCACCAGAAATGTTACTTCAAATCTTGATACATTTTGGTACTCCCGTGATGAATAGTATACCTCGACTTATGGCCTTCCTTGAGAACTTGATGTTTAATCCCATCAACATTAGGCACACACAATCTACCTCTAAAAGTCAATACCCCTTCAGAACTGAGAGAAAAGTCTTCAAATCTTCCATTTTTGATTTTTCCCATTATCTTTACTAACTCGGGGTCATCTTTCTGAGCATCCTTGATTTGTTGAATTAAGGTTGGCAATACTCTGATATTCGTAAATATAGCCCCATGCCTCGATTCATAAGGACACCAATCTCGAGCATCTTCTAACATCTTCCATTCCCGTACCATCAATGAAGCTACATAATATTTCCGACTAATAGCATCAGCTACCACATTCGCCTTGCCCGGATGATAAGAAATGGTACAATCATAATCCTTCAACAGCTCCATCCATCATCGTTGTCTATTGTTCAACTCTTTCTGGGAGAAAAGATATTTCAAACTCTGATGATCTGTGAAAATCTCAAATTTTGCTCCATATAGATAATGCTTCAATTTGTGTAACGCAAAAACAATAGCTGCAAGCTCCATGTCATGGGTTGAATAATTCTGCTCACTAGGAGTTAACTTCCTTGAAGCATACGCAATTACCTTCCCACTCTGCATTAAAACACACCCAAGCCTTCTTTTGAAGCATCACTATAAATTACCAAGTCATCATTACCATTAGGCAGTGCAAGAATAGGTGCGGTGGTCAACTTCTTCTTTAACTCTTCAAAACTAACTTGAAATTTGTCATCCCACACATATGGCACATTCTTTCGAGTCAACTGAGTCAATGGTGTTGAAATCTTAGAAAACCCTTCAATGAATCTTCTGTAGTACCCAGCTAACCCCAAGAAACTTCGAATTTCAGTAACTGATTCTGGACTCTTCCAATTCACAATAGCTTCAATTTTAGATGGATAACCAGATATACCTCTATTGGAAACCACATGTCCCAGAAATGATACTTCATCGAGCCAAAAGCACACTTACTGAATTTTGCAAACAACTGCTTCTCCCTGAGAATAGATAGAACCATTCGCAAGTGTTACTCATGTTCCTCTCGAGACTTAGAATAAACCAGGATGTCTTCGATAAACACAACCACAAAAGAATCAAGATAAGGCTTGAAAACCCGATTCATCATATCCATAAAAACAGCTGGAGCATTTGTTAACCCGAAAGGCATAACAAGAAACTCATAATGACCATACCTACTACAGAAAGCAGCCTTAGGAATATATTCTAAGTGAATCTTCAACTGGTGATACCCACTCCTTAAATCAAGCTTCAAAAAGACAACTGACCCTTGGAGTTGATCAAATAAATCATCAATGTGAGGCAAAGGATATTTGTTCTTTACAGTCACCTGATTCAGTTTTCTATAGTCGATGCATAGTCTCAAGGACCCACCTTTCTTCTTTACAAACAACACAAGAGATCCCCACGGTGATACACTGGGGGATGAAACCCCTATCAAGCAACTCTTGCAATTGAACTTTCAACTCCTTTAATTCAGCTGGAGCCATTCCGTAAGGTGACTCAGATATCGGAGTTGTACCTGGAAGTAAGTCAATATAGAACTCGATCTCCCTATCGGGAGGCATAGAATACTCAGTAGAGAACACATCAGGAAACTCTTTCACAATATGCACATCCTCTACTTCAGGCAAATTTTTAGTAGTATCAAGAACACTGGCCAAATACCCCGTACAACCACGGTGCAACAACTTTCTAGCTTTCATATAAGAAATAATACGAATTCCCTTACCCAAAGGAGTAGCCTCAAAAGTAAATTCAGGCACATCAGGAATAGAAAATGTAACCACCTTTTTATAGAAATCAACTGAAGCATGGTATTTACTCAACCAATCCATTCCCAAGATAATATCAAAATCTTGTAATGGCAAAACAACTAAATCAGCAAATAAAACATGCTCTCAAATATGCACATCACAACCACGTAACATCTTATTGGTCACCAAACACTCCCCTATAGGAGTAGACACCTCTAACACATAAGGTAGAGATTCAGAAGAAACATGCAATCGAGAAGCAAAATGCACAGACACATAAGAATGCGAAGAGCCAGGGTCTATAAGTGCACGTGCCCTCAAACTAGACACAGAAATTATACCTTCTATCACATTAGAAGAATCTGAAGCCTGCTGTTGGTTGATAGCAAAAACATGACCTTGTACTTTAGGCTTCCCTGAGGCATCCCTCTTCTGACCCTGAGATGATCCTGCTCCACTCCCATATGGTACAATCCTTGCTCGTGGACAATCCCTCTGAAAATGGCCAGGCTGACCACAATTCAAACACTTTCCCTGCTTCTTCCAACATCGCTCTTCAGAATGCCCTTCCTTCTGACACTAATTACATATTCTTCTACCTTGATTTCCCGGGGTGTTACCTTGATTCCTGGCAATTGGTTGCCCCTGCGGTTGCCCTCTAAATTGTGATGGTGTTCCCTGACCTCCTCGATTATCACCACGCTGTGGTTGAGGTCTTCCTTGCCTTCCTGTACCTGTCAATTCAAATTTCTTCTTATGCTCTTCTATATCATGCTCCACCTGATATGCTCTATCAACAGCATCTTGAAAATCTTACAACTTGTGGGATACTAGTTGACTTCGGATCACAGTTCTCAATCCCTTTATAAATCGCATAGCTTTCCTCTCCTCAGTTGCCACTAAGTGAGTACAGTACCTGGATAACTCTGTGAATTTGGATGTATACTGAGCCACAGACATAATATTCTGCTCCAGGTTAAGAAACTCCATTTCCTTCTTGTCTTGATCTACCCGAGGAATGAAATGTTCCTTGAACTTCTTCAGAAAATTCTCCCAAGTATAGGGTACATGATTCTCATCCCAATTAGTTTTCAAAGCTCTCCACCAGTGCTCAGCAACTCCACTCAGTTTATAGGTAGCAAACTTGACTTGTTCTTCATCTGAGAACATCAAATATTTTCTCCATCGATTCAATCCACCTCTCGACCTTTATTACCTCTGGTTCTCCTTCATAACCCATTGGTTTCATCTTCAGGAACTGTTCAAACCCATATCTCGGAGGTGCTTGTTCTCCTCCTTGCCTTTGATCATTAAGAGTTTTCATGGCTGCTTCAAATATCCCTTGAAACATGATTCGGGCCTCTTCTCTGGCATCCCCTTGCCCTGAAGAACCAGCCTGATCTCCTTCATTCTCAACCATTTTAAATAAATACCTGCATAAGACACTCAACGTTACTCACTCTATACACAACTACCCTCCTAGGTCACTTAGTCATTCTAGACCATCTACAACCTAGCTCTGATACCAACTGTCGAGCCCCGACCCGTGGTCCTACTTGGCCCCACGTTCGGGACACGCGCGGAAGACGTCATAAAACATTTTAGGAATTTTTTTTGAAATGTCCTTTCATAAAAGTTTCATATAACCAAACACATTTACTTGAAACTTGATTTCATTTCACACAAACAAACTTTCACAACCCAAAGTACTTAGCCATAAGGCTTACACACTTTACTTACAAATTTACAAATCACCAACCTGTTCCAAAAATAGGTGATATAAAGATAAAGTCACGGGTACACTACCCAAAAGGTTATACATTTACATAATGTAGCCTTTACATAACACATGTCCCAAAATGTCTTACCCAAAATCACCACCTCGACGTCCTCCCTTGTGAAGTGACCTATCTCCTGGGCTCTCCTTTATCTAAGGAAAACAACATTGAAAGGAACGGGGTGAGAATAAATCTTAGTAAGCTACTAAAATGAAACTACGTTACATGCTGAAATGATACTCGTAATTGAACAATGTCAATAAACATTCACCTAGCACGTAACATGATAGGCAAAGCCAACTCATCTTACCACACGTAAGGTGTAAATAAACACTCATAAGTGGATACTGAGCCAAGGTTCTCGAATCAAACATATAACCATCAGAGAGGTATCAACTGAGCAGCACCAAAGGGCTTAAGCGGGTTCATGAACCAAACAACAATAACAACAACAACGGGGGGAAAATGACACAAAGTCATAACCCAAACGGTGACTAAACTCACACAAAGGAGAGCTAGCCCAAACCCAATCCGTGGCCCAATGAAGGGGGTTAAAAATGGGAAACCAATGGTAGAAGCCTTACAATGAACTTGGCTCGTGTGACATTATAATCTCTACCACTGCCCGACTCCACAACAAGTACCAGCTAGACTTTAAACACGAGCATAGTAATAAATACTTGCTTAAACAACAACCGGGGCATGATTCCAAAGTAGAGAACCACACAAAACTCATTACAAAGATGAACCAATCCAAAACACACCATAAGATGTTCATTAATACCCAATTAATCCTTATTCACATTCCATAACACATTTGTTCGCAAAGGAACCAATTTCAAACACTAGAGTGTTCCACCATGACCATTTAAGTAAACTAGAGTAGTACCCAAAAGCTAGACTAAGAATACATCCTAGTCTTAATCAAACAAAAGGAGGATTTCTGAAACTAGGGGCGAGCGGGCGCTCACTAAAGAACGAGCGCTCGGCAGACCAGGCGGGCGCTCAAACAGTACCAAGCGGGCGCTCCAGGTCAACAGGGAATTTGGTTATGAAATAAAAGGTAAGCGGGCGCTCCACTCATGCTTGCGCGGGCGCTCGGTTCCCGATTTGGGCAAAAACAGAACCTGGTTTTTTCCTTACTCCTTCTTTCCCAAAAGTACTAACACACACCTTACCTTTTTCATAAATCTTAACCAAAGGAACCCAGAAACACACTAGGAACACACTTATACTTCCTTTACCATTTCAAAACCAACTTTCCCAAATACTCCCTTTGTCCCAAAATTACAAGTATCACAAAAATTATCCAAATCACAAAAATAACAATCACAAGTATCAAGTATAACATATATGACCATTTTAACATTTAAAGGGGAATTAGTAATTTACCTATTTCGGGAAAAAGTATTGCAGAAATATGTTTTGTTCGGGTAGAAATGACCTATTCAACGCCCTGATCATTTTTATATAATTAGTTTTTAAAACGGAGTAGTAAATAAAAGAATTAAATTGAAATAGGATGAACTTACCTTTTTCTTAAACCCTATGAATGAAACGAGAGAGAAGTACTGAGAAATATGCAAACAGAGAGAGAGGGAGAAGTGATAAGTGTAAGATTATTTTTTACCCATGTTTTTATTTTGGTCACTTGACTTTCATTTTAAACACTTTAACCCCTGAACTTATTTTTCCACAAAGGACCCTATAGTTTCAACTTATTCATTTACTCCCTTAACCATTGTTACTACTAACTAAATAAATAACACATTTAATCAAGTAAGATGTGCAAGTCATAAAATATGATGCAACCATAAAATGCACACATAAGTTCAAATTAAAATCCCCAAAAATATAAAATAAATAGGGACGGGTTTTGGGGTCGTTACATAAACAGCGTGAGATTATATGAATTTAGACAATTCTTGGGCATTTATCGTTTTTTTTTTTTTTTAATGGCTGAAGGGTCCTACAGACAGTCCAAGTCCCTTCTAATAATTACTTCCTCCACCTCCAAAGTTTAGTGTCACTTTAACTTTGGTGATCAATTTTATTAAAAATTAGAAAAATAAAATAAAATAATCATCCTAAGAAAATTCTTTAACTTATTGATACATTGTTAAAAATGTCAATATTATTTTTTTTGAATTGTATTAGAATTAACACATTATAACTGGCTTTGATTACAAGAAGATAATAATATGCAAGCAAAACTTGTGTTTAACTCTCGAATTAGGATGTTATGAACTTGCTAGATTAGGTTTGAATTAATCACAAATTGGAAATCAATTTGTGATCGAAATATGGACAACAAGAATTATTGAATTGAAGAAGGGAAATAGAAGAAGAATTAGACTGGTTGAGAAGAGAAATTGAGAATTTAGAGAGAGAAGCAATTTTGGGGAAGAAATCTGTTTAATTCATTTCATATCCATTGCCATTACAATTCACGCATATAAACTGCAACCCAAATACATTTGCCCATCTTACCCTTCTACTATAACAAAAATAACAAACAACCCCCCCCCCCCTTAACAAAACGAAAACGTACTAAAGTGACTTTGTTAACTACCTAATTAACGACACAATACCAAAACGACACCAAACCTTTATTAACAGTCTCTCCCAGACTCATAATCATAACATTCCCCACTGCTTTAGAAAATCCTTGTCCTCAAGGATTTAACCTATTCATGTAGCAACCTTGTGATTCATTGTGTCAAATAGGTGAAGTCCTTGATCCACTTTACCAACATGCAAGCAAGCCAGAAGTTTGTTTTTCCTCTCGTCGAAAGTTCGACGTGAAAGAATTGTACCATCTGCATGATCGTGTTAACTACTAAACCAAGAGCAGAAATCTGAAACATCAGAAACACCTGAACTTCACTATTATCATGGATGAGTCTTGTTATGGCTTCATAAAGAACGATTCAAGCTAAGAGCCATATCATCTGAATGGAAACCCATGTTCCAATTACTTCCACCCTAAAAAACCCATAAGGCTGACATGAAGTGGCTTCCCATTTTGATACCCATATTGAGAACAGAGAAATTGCAAAAGCTCCCACATTTGATAACAAGTGAGCTGCATCAGTCAATATTGAGAGACAGTTGGCCTTAATTCCATCAGTCACTTCGTTGCCCATACAAATAAAACAAAAAATAGCTTCAAACAAAAGTTTTCTCATCATTGCAGAACACTTATCTGCATTAGTGTTTCCAGCAAGAGCATTGGTTCACTCAAAAATTCTATTGCTCACTCTCATCATTTCAGCATTTCCACCAGTATTGTTATGGATGGGATCATATGCATCAACGGCCAAACATTTGACAGTAATACTAAACATCCCAAGGGCAGCTATGGCAGCACCATATATTTCAGCAAAGCTAAGGCTAACACAAATATTGATTGCGATAGAAAAAATAGGGATGCCGACTGACTTACACCCCAATGCAAGACCAATTATATTGGTGGTGGCTTCACTGCAGCAAGAATCGGCAACAACTGCTTCAAGGGTATCAACCCACTGTCTTTCTGCACTCTGGACTTCATTGTAAATAGAACACTATTTCACCAAACTTTCCAATATGGTAGCAACACTAGATGCCGACAAAGACTTAGCACAAGACAGGTAACTAGAAATATATCCAACAACACCCATTCTCAAAACATCAGTCATTAACTTCTCAAACCATTTTGTTTTAAGCTCCAGCTTTCTCATTGTCTCGCCAATTTCTCCACCAGAAAAATATTTCTAAATCACTACTGCTTCAACCTGACCATTCTGGTAAAGTCTCATCTCCAAAAAGATCAAATCCTCACCCTAACCATTTAAAACTAACGCAAAGCAGTGATCCTCATTTATAGACTTTGTAACTTTAACTGAAGCATCGTCATATGTCAGAGGAGTCAACCCTTTAGCTCCGTGGCACCTATGAAGTAAGCAGTCTAGCTGAAGAGAGTTGTAATCTTCTGAAGTTAACATATACTCGACAATCTCCTTCCTCCGTGGTGGCTTTGCACGTCCTAGACTTGTAGAGACAATTTGAGTAGCCTGGTACCTCAAGCTATCGAGCTGGCTAACAGTAAATTGATGAATGTGGTGCATTTCAGGCCACAACGATTGCGAATACATATGCATCATGTTCTTCTCAATTCTTGAATTTCTGGCCCCGTCAGCCGTATCACCAACTAGCAAATAACATTCATCAAACACCCCAATAGTTATGGCAATACCCGGATCGAAAATCTCCCACATATGTTGCTCATTCCCCTTAAGCGCAAAGTTGTCTATGATAGTCTTCTCCTTAACCATTAAACTTGTCAGATCCTCATTTTCATGACTATAAACAGCACATATATCTAACAGCCTTGTTAAGTCAAGCGACTTCTACTGTGACATGACTCTAAGCCAATTGACAGTACCACCATATCCACGGTCAGTGACATGAACATCCGGTACATCTACCTCATTAATTGTCTGCAACCTAAAAACGTTTGTCGCCATTATTTCAGGAGGCTTGAATCTCTCGGGATCCCATAAAAACTCACAATAATCCTGGATCAAATACCACATATTTAGGCCGGAAACAAACCATAGATTTATCTCTTCCCATTTCAACTACTATACTATACCTATCATCCATGAAATTATCTCCAAACTCCTTTAGTTCGACTACCATTTCAGGAACATAATTAACCTTTACACCTCTAGCGCACACATTTATCAACTGTACATAAGGATTTACCAGATTAAATTGTGAGCGATCAATACCTGATTCGAGTAACCCTTCAATTACCTCTCCTGGGAATTTCATCGAACAGTTGGTGTGCCTATTGGTTGTTGGTTGTCTCTTCAGATTTTTCTCATTTTCTATGTCGGTACGGACTGTTGCTTCTTGACCTGTGTCCACACCTCCAACTTTTTCCTCAACTAGGACCGCCAAATCAATTGTATTGCAACCAATTTCACAATTACTAAGCATTTCATTGACAGAACAATCATCAATAGGATCAACAGTTACCTCATCAATAACATCAAATAAACTGTCAGAATCCCCATCCTCATTTGATTTCCGACCAAGCACTAAGTTAGCAAAATCTCGATCGAGATCGCCATATCCGTCATAGTAAATAAACAGCAACCCCAAATATGTCAGCCCTCTTTTACCATCAATAGTTTCACCATATTCATCCAAGATATAATTGATATAACCATCAAAATTCACATCACAAACCTTAACAATGGGGTTTATTGCAACAAAAAGAGCTTCCACTTCGTTTCTATTAAGAAACTCGTCTTGATTTCCATCAAATTGACGATGAATTCCCAACACCTGAGGATCCTTTATCCAGCGGTCACCCCCATATGCATCGCACTCTATAATCTTTGCCTAAGACCGAGAAGGCTCTGGATACCAATTGTTATGAACTTGCTAGATTAGGTTTGAATTAATCACAAATTGGAAATCAATTTGTGATCGAAATATGGACAACAGGAATTATTGAATTGAAGAAGGGAAATAGAAGAAGAATTAGACTGGTTGAGAAGAGAAATTGAGAATTTAGAGAGAGAAGCAATTTTGGGGAAGAAATCTGTTTAATTCATTTCATACCCATTGCCATTACAATTCACGCCTATAAGCTGCAACCCAAATACATTTGCCCATCTTACCCTTCTACTATAACAAAAATAACAAACAACCCCCCTTAATAAAACGACAACATACTAAAGTGACTCTGTTAACTACCTAATTAACGACACAACACCAAAACGACACCTAACCTTTATTAACAGTCTCTCCCAGACTCATAATCATAACATAGGAATTCAAACACACTTTAACGGCACGATGATTTTGAGAAAATCACAAAAGATATGAAATAAAATTAAAATTGCCAAAAATCTAACCTGTTTCAATTTTACAACGGAAAAGAAACTTTCCCGCCAATCTCAGCTTCCCATATTCGACCACCCCTGAAGACATTTCCCTCGCCAAAAAAGAAATATACCCAAATTAGAAACTCCCCTGTTTTTCCTTTTATGAAGAGGAAACTCCATTTCCAACCGTATTTAGCAAAATTTCACCTATAAATAAACCCATTCTACTACATTCAATAACATCACAATTTCTCCAACACAAAACAATAATGGTGAAACCAATCAAGTCTTTCATGTTAATGGGTCAGAAAATCACAGTCTCCGAAAATTACGCAGGACAATTCGAGAGCGAAAAAAGATTCATAGATCAAAACAAACCTCTGTTCAAGTTTCGCGGGAGTGGGAGGAAGAACATCACCATCATCAAGAAACCAGAAAGAAATCATCCATTAACGAAGTTCCCGGCGAATATAATTCAAGCAATTAAGTCTTATAAAGGGACTGATTTGAGATTCTTGATGAAGAAGAAGCTGAATGAAACAGACATTGAAAAGTATCAGAACAGAATTTACGTCGGGAAGAAGGAGACATTAATGGGGTATTTGAGCGAGTACGAGAAACAGAGGATTGAAAAACAGGGGATTAAAGGAGGACTGGATGTGGGTGATTGATCCGAGAGGGGTAATATATGAAATGAAGATAAAGTGGTGGGGAAGTTGTGATAAATATGCTTTGATCAAAGAATGGGGGAAGATGGTTAGAGATAATGGGTTGAAGAAAGATGATATGGTGGAGTTATGGTGTTTTAGAGTTGACTCTAAACTTCATGTTTTAGTCAACGCGTTGACTTTGAATCTCAACTGAGGTTTTTGTTCTAGTTTTATTAGTTTTTGTGTTAGTGATTTTCTCTCTCAATTTTGTTGTATTTTGTTGGCTTGGCTTAGAGGGAGGCAGTGAATAGAGTAATGTTATGGTATTTTGATTGGGGACATAATATTTTGTACTCCCTCTTTCCCTAAATTAGTGTCCATTTTCAATAAATTTTTGTCCCAAAATGTGTGTCCATTTTGATCATAACTTTGTCCTTAAATATGTTTTTTTTTTGAAATTTTATTCACCGGTCTCTTTATACTTGAAAAAACTAAATGTTTGTAAAGCGGATTACAACATTATATATGAATTTTTCCACCAAATTGTACAAAAAGTTATGGCCCGTAAAATGAAATTTGTACACTCATTTAGAGACAAAGGTAGTATAATTGTTCTTTGGCAAAACTCTGGTCACTAACTTTTTAGTCATTTTCTAATGTGGTCACTAAATTTTATTTTTCTGCAATGTCGCCATTAAAGTTTTTAACATAATTATAAGTAGCATTTATAATTGCTCAAAGTTTCCTCGTATTAACAACGAAAAAAGAAGGACTATCTTTCGGAGTTATTTGTTTGTTGTTGATAAGATGGCCGTAGTAATCTTCTTGTAGCTATTCTTTGGCTTTCAAATAAAATAAAAAGTTCAATTTTATTCACTAGTTGATACATAAATGAGGGATAATATCGCAAACTAATAAAACAACAAAAAAAAATGTCAGCTGAGATTCAAAGTCAACGCGTTGACCAAAACATGAAGTTTAGAGTCAACTCTAAAACACCATAACTCCACCATATCATCTTTCTTCAACCCGTTCTCTCTAACCATCTTCCCCCATTCTTTGATCAAAGCATATTTATCACAACTTCCCCACCACTTTATCTTCATTCCATATATTACCCCTCTTGGATCAATCACCTCCACATCCAGTCCTCCTTCAATCCCCTGTTTCTCAATCCTCTGTTTCTCGTACTCGCTCAAATACCCCATTAATGTTTCCTTCTTCCCAACGTAAATTCTGTTCTGATACTTATCAATGTCTGTTTCTTTCAGCTTCTTCTCCATCAAGAATCTCAAATCCTTCCCTCCGGCGAGCTTAATTGCTTGAATTACATGTGCCGGGAACTTCGTTAATGGCTGGTTTCTTTCTGGTTTCTTGATGATGGTGATGTTCTTCCTCCCACTCGTGCGGTACTTGAACAGAGGTTTGTTTTGATCTATGAATCTTTTTTCGCTCTCGAATTGTCCTGTGTAATTTTCAGAGACTGTGATTTTCTGACCCATTAACATGAAAGACTTGATTTGTTTCACCATTGTTGGTTTGTGTTGGAGAAATTGTAATGCTGTTGAATGTGTAGAATGGGTTTATTTATTGAGGAATTTTTGATAAATATGGTATGCAATGGAGTTTCCTTTTCAAGTTAGGAAAAACAGGGGAGTTTCTAATTTGGGTATATTTCTTGTTTCTTGGCGGGAAATTTTCTTTTCCGTTATAGATTTAAAATGTGAGGGAGATTTTCCTGATTTTGACTGGATTTCATATATTTTTTAATAATGATTGTGCCGTTAGTTTCTTAATTGAGTTGTTTGAATTCCTGATTTTAGAGTAGCAACAACGCTTTCTCCTTGATCCAATAACAAACGTACTTCTTTAAACTTGAGTGTGTAAGTTAATAATTAATACTATATCCGTCCCAAAATGAATGTCTAACGAACATTAAAATGGTACGGTGGAGATATGGTGTTTTAGATCGAGTTGACTCCAAAGTTCATCTTTTGGTCATTGTTGTAAAGATTCTTAGGGTTGATTTGGGACAAAGTTGTTAGAAAAAATGGTTTTGGTTCCATTTAAACAAGTACTCCCTCCATCCCGGAGTAAGGGTCATACCCCTCATTTGCACGCTTATTAATAAACATTGGAAGTGATGTAAATGTTGTGAGTGTAAAAGTAAAGTAGGAGAGAGAATGAGTGGGAGAGAATAGTGAATTGATTGGTATTGTGAGTATAAAAGTAAATAGGAGAGAGAATGAGTGGGGTGAATAGTAAAGATTATTTGCCATTTTAGGAATAGGACTCTTACTCTGGGACGTACCAAACTGGAAAGTAGGACTCTTACTCTGGGTCGGAGGGAGTATTATAGTTTGGTTATATCTTTTCAAGTTCAGTAGCTAGACATTAATCAGTAGAAATCTAAAGAAAAGCAAGGATTCATAACAGAGTATGTTATTTGATGTGAAAATTACATTGTTTTTCTTGAAAACAACATAACATAAACACAAACATGAACAAATTAAATGCACATCTATCATGTTAGTCTTAAAACTTATTGCTATACCAAAATATCCCTTTTTTCCCTTGATCACCTTCATCTTGCTCGATAAAAATACAACACTTAGTTTCTCTCTATAACGCTTTCAAAACCGGAGTTCTATCACACTGATAAAACTCCCCTAGTATCGGCTTGATTGCTTTCGTAGCGTCTACTCCATGATAGTGAGGCATAGACGGGAACAAATGGTGCGCCACGTGTGTATCCGTAATGTTATGGAACACTTTGTTTAATATCCCATAATCTCTATCAACAGTAGATAACGCTCCCCTCAACCAGTTCCATTCAGAATCGTCGTAATGAGGCAAGGAAGGGTGGGTATGGTTAAGATAAGTTATGGTCACGATGAATGCGTTCATCACCATCAAAGGTCCACCGTATATGAAAAACACCCAACCAAAACTCGTAGCTAGCGCGAGGCTATAAAGTCCGTAAGCAAACGTAATAAGCCCGATATCAGATATAAAGATTAGGACGCGTTCCCGGTCATTGTAGATCGGACTCTTGGGATCATAATGGCTCGCGAATCCATCATAAGGCCTTCCCGCTGCATTGACCGATAGATAGAGATACCAACCTAGAGTGAGTTTGACTATAAGGGCAAGAACTCGACCAATAGGGTTGTGTTGGGTATGCTTACTTCTTAACCCTCCTATTTATGTTAGAAATGATTGATACCATCACCTAAGAGTATTTTATGGACTTTAGAACCCTATGTAAGAAGTTTTATAACTTCATTTTTTAGCATAGTCCATTTTATAGTATAGGCTTAGAATATAGGACTTGGAGTGAAGGAATGAAGATCTAAGCAAGACTGTGGTTACTGCGCAGGACTCTCTGCGCAGGACTCTCTGCGCAGGACATCACTGCGCAGGTCTCCTCTGCGCAGCATTCAACCTTGCACAGTTTTCAATGCATTCAGATCACCTAACTTGGAAAGCGCTCAGAAGATGTACGCTTAGTTGTGCATAAACGACAAATCCTGCACACTCAGCATAGCCAACGGTGGAGATGCGCTCAAACATAATATTTCAAATGGAGACAGCTGTCAACCTTCCAGATGAAGCGTTTGAATTTGGTCTCCATGCTCAGTCTCCAACGGCTCAAAGATACCTGCGCACCAATCACATTGTGCCAGGTCATCAACCTTGATCAGAGCTCCAACGGCTATAAAGGACACCTGCGCACCAATCCTATTGTGCCAGCTCATCGTCCTTGCTCAGAGCACCAACGGCTAGTTTTAAGCTCTCTGCTATAAATAGCCCACTCATCTTCATTTCCAAGTTGCTAGAGTTTGTGCTTACAAGTATTCCTGAAGTTCTGAAGTTTGCTGCTTACTATTCCCAGATTCAAGAACAACCTTCAAACCTTCATACCTTCAAACTCCTGCCCAGATCCTAAGCCTTATATCACCAGAATTCTTCGTGCTCTTCATCTCTTAAGTTCATAGAGCCCAGAATTTCTGCCACACACACACCTCTTAAAGCTTCGATCATATAGATCTTACTTCTTGAGAAACACCGGTTTAGTCTAGGATTTGCTCTTCATTGATTAGATTTTGATTTGAGTTTTGATTCGTTGTAATCTTGTAAAAGCTCCTCATATCAATATATATCTCATTAGAAAATCCAAGACTAACCATCTTGGTAGAGGACGTAGATCTTTCATCGATCGAACCTCTCCAAATAGCTTGTTCATTATTTCTGCTATTTACTTCCTGCTTAGTTATTTCTGAATTACTGCTTTGTTTGATTTTACCAGATTCCTGCTATTGCTGCTGTGTTTGTTATTGCCTATTGCCTTAGAATCCGATTTTATCCAACAGTTTAGCCAAACCTTAGCGCGTGCGTTTTTACCCTGCGCAGTATACCCTGCGCAGTGTTGCTTTAAATTTCCGCTGTGCATTTCACACTCTCTCTGCGCGCTATACTTTGCTTATTTGAGAACTGTGCGCATAAGCCATTGATTTGCAAAAAGGGTTTGAAAAGAATTTTAAAACGCTATTCACCCCCCTCCCCCTCTAGGATTTTTCATACCCTTGTTGCCCCTCTGGGACCAACAAGTGGTATCAGAGCTAACACCTTCATAAAACTTGCGTTGTTTATCAAGCTTAACAGCTTGGGTGCCGATTCAAGATGGCTTCAAAATCTTGGGCAATGGCTAACTATTCACAGGTTCCTGTGCTGAATGAAGGTCACTTTGAAATCTGGAAGCACTGTATGCTAACTCATTTTTCCTCAATCGATGAGATTCTCCATGACGTCGTTATCGAAGGTCCTTATATTCCAATGAAGGCTAATCCTGATGCTGCTACAAATAAGGATAATCCCACTGTCAAGAAGAACAAGGACGAATGGACTGATGAAGAGAAGAAATGGGTTGGCTATGATGGAAAAGCAAGGAACATCATTCTCACTACCCTAGACCTCTCCACGCACAATCAACTTGTGAGCGGTGGAACTGCAAAGGAAATATGGGATGCTATTGAAGGCTATGTGAATGGAGACAAAGTAAGCAAGGAAAACAAAAAATTTGTGGTGCAAAGAAAATTCAACTGCTTCATGAGAAAGGATGGTGAAACATTGAGACAAACTTACGATCGCTTCTGTGTTGTTGTAAACGCTTGTAAATCTCTTGGAACTACTATCACTAATAAAGAAGTCAATTCTCAATTCTTAGATGCGCTAGGTTCCAGATATGTGCACAAGGCAAGTCATCTAGAAGATTCTGGATTTTTAGATACTTGGCCTCTGCGCAGCTTATACGCTAACTTAAAAGTGTATGAGCTAAAACTTGATCGAATTGATGAAACCGAAGGCAAAGGAAAACTTGTTTCCTATGTTGCGCAAAAGGAACCTGCGCCTGCTCAAAACTCAGACAAAGTATCCACTTCCTCTCTGCTTGAAATGGATGATGATGACTTCGCTATGTTCGTAAAGCGATTTCAAAAGTTCAGGAAATCCTCAAAGCCAGGATCCTCAAGTAAAGCTCCAGTAAAATTCTCTCGTGGCAAAGACTCAAAGAAAGATGATGATTTGGTTTGCTACAACTGTAGAAAGCCTGGTCATTTCGCTTCAAAATGCCCAACACCAAAATTTGAGTACATGAAGAGGAACAATGCGCAAAGATCGTATAAGCAGCGCGGAATGGTTGCTGAAGAAGACTGCGCAGACAATGAGCTCAAGACATGGATAGAGACCGACACAGAGGAAAGTGATGAAGATGACTCCGAAGACGGACTGCTCTGCTTGGTGGCAAATGCTGATAGTGATTCAGACAACGATCCTGATGTTAACACAGGTGCTGCGCCAAAGCCAATTAAGAAGAAAGGTCCCACTATCACTGAATTGGTAGAAATGGGGCATCTGACTCCAAGCAGACACAATGGCAAGTACTTATTTGCCAGAGCAGATCTAACGAAGAAATTTGTAGCTGCGCCTTCGCGCAAGGAATCTCTTGAAATTCCTGCTGAAATTGAAATTGAAAAGGATGTCTCTGCTGTTGAGCGTGAAACTATTTTTCAACAAGCTGAAAAGGTAATCAAGAAATTTAATTCTATGAAATAAGCAGTGGACTTATCAATTGGAGAAATTTCACAGCTTAAGACAGAGAAAACTGTTCTGAAATCTGAAATCACCCTCCTTAAGGAGCAGATTAAGAGCATGACTCCTCTTACTGACAAAAACCGTTTTCTGACAGATCAAAATGCGTTATTTAAAGTAAGAAACGAAGAATTGGCTGCGCAGCTTGCTGATCTCACAAAGATCACAGATGTGTGGACCAAATCTCGTGTCACTATGGATCAAATTCTAGAAACCCAAAAAGCCAGTGGTGATAAAGAAGGCTTGGGGTTCTCAACTAGTGACGACTTTAAATGCGCAGTTTGTGCTGAAAGAGAAAAGGAATTTACACCACAGCAAACTATTGAAATTCCCAAAGCAAAGCGTTCCACTTCAATGGGTAAAGGACAGGAGAAAGTCCAGAGACAAAATTTCCATTATGTCTACCCAAAGAAGCAAACAGGGGAAGCCAAAGGTAAGGCTAAAGTTGACCCTGCGCTTGACGACGCATGTTTTGAATATGGTTGTGCTTCAAACTCGAATGTCAAATCTGCGCACAAGAGCCATACGCATAAAAGCCATGCGCCTAAACGCCAGATGCGCATCCTTAAGAAAAGCGCACCCAAACTTCAAAAGATGATGTTTGTCAAAACAGGTTCTACCACCCCTGTTAAGAATGCTGCGCCAAAGAAAAGTAAAGAGTTTGTAAAAACTCAATCTATAAGTGGCTTTCATCATTGTGTTGTGTGTGATGGTTTAGGTCACCAGGCTGCAGAATGCCTTTTGCAATTTGTTCCTAATGCCAAGGGACGTAAAAATCCTAAGGTCAGACAGGAGTGGGTTGTCAAAAGTTGCTAACTCTAGGACCCAAGAATAAAGGGGACCTGCGTTTTTAATGTCTATCTTTCAGGTCTCCTGCTTTACTGCGCACTCTTCACAACCTAAAGCGCATATATGGTATCTCGACAGTGGATGTTCTAGACACATGACTGGAGAAGTCACAGCTCTTGAAGATGTGCATGAAGGAAGAGGTCCCTCAGTAACTTTTGGTGATAACAACAAAGGGCACATAGTTGGATATGGAAGAATCAGAAAAGATAAAGTGTGCATTGAGAAAGTTGCACTCGTAGAAGGACTCAAGCACAACCTGCTATCCATATCTCAATTCTGCGATAAAGGTTTGGAATGTCATTTCACTGCTACGCACTGCTACATCAAAGATGGCATATCGGACTAACTTTGCTCACAGGGACTCGTAAAACTAATGTTTACATTATTGATCTTACTGCTGTAAATTCTATCACTAATCTCTGTTTTGTAGCAAAGAATGTTAGTGAAAGCAGCTGGCTATGGCATAAGCGCTTAAGTCATTTGAACTTCAAATATTTGGCTAAGCTAGGAAGGGAAAATATTGTCAAAGGACTTCCCAAAGTAGCTGACCATCGTGACAGAAAATGCGCAGCATGCCAGCTCGGTAAACAACCTAAGCAGTCTTTCTCCAGCAAGATTGCTTCCTCAACTTCCAAATGTTTACAACTGCTTCACATGGACTTGTTTGGACCGGTCACCACCGCAAGCATTGGAGGAAACAAATATACTTTAGTCGTGGTGGATGACTACTCAAGATACACATGGGTCGAAATGATGATATCCAAAGATGACTGCTATGATATATTGACTGCTCTCTTTCGAAGGCTCCAAACTCAAAAGGAAGACGACATCGTTAGTGTTAGATCAGACAATGGAACTGAATTAAAAAATAACGGTGTTGCGCAATACTGCGATGACCATGGAATTGATCACAATTTCTCCGCTGCTGGAGTTCCTCAACAAAATGGGGTTGTGGAAAGGAAAAATCGCACGTTGATTGAGGCTGGGAAAACAATGATCGCAGAAGCTAAGCTTTCAAAGTATTTCTGGGGAGAAGCCGTCAACACTGCTTGCTTCACTCAGAATAGATCCCTCATCAACAAAACCTACAACAAAACTCCATATGAGCTATGGAGAGGAGGAGCGCCCAACATTGCTTTCTTCAAGATTTTTGGCTGCAAATGCTATATCCTCTACAATGGCAAAGATCATAGAGGTAAATTCGACGCCAAAGCAGATGAAGGTATTTTCGTTGGGTATGCCAAACATTCTAAAGCTTTTCGTGTTTTTAATAGAACTACTCTAGTAATTGTAGAATCTGTACATGTTACTTTTGATGAGCATTCTCTCCTTGAGCCACATTTGGCTCCAAATGATTCTGATGATTCTGCTGAGCATGTTGAGACAGGTACGCAGCCTCAAACTGCACCTGCGCAGAATGATAATCAAGTTAATCAAAATCAGAATCAAGCAAGTCCATCTCATGCGCATACACCATATGCTGCGCCAGAAGTTACTACTCCTGATGCGCAAATTCCTCCTCCTGCGCATGATGTTTCTCCGCTTCAGCAAATCACTTTCGATGACCTTGATGCTGGAGCAAATGAAGTACCCATTGAAGATCTTCGTATTCCTACCACTCAACCTAACTTACCACCTGAGATTCACGAAGTTAGAGATCATCCAACTACAAATATCATTGGTGATCTCCATGTAGGGGTTCGTACTAGAAGAGCATCAAATTTCGATGATGAATATCACTCATTTATCTCTCAAATCGAACCAAAGAAGATTGATGAAGCGCTTCAAGATTCAAGCTGGGTTACTGCTATGCAAGAAGAGCTTAACCAATTTGAGCGCTGCAAGGTTTGGACTTTGGTACCCAGACCTCATGACCAAGGAGTTATCGGTACAAAATGGGTATTCAGAAACAAGATGGATGAGAATGGAAGCATCACCAGAAACAAAGCAAGGCTGGTTGCGCAAGGCTATAGGCAAGAGGAAGGAATCGACTACGACGAAACATTTGCGCCTGTAGCAAGACTTGAAGCTATAAGAATTTTCTTAGCTTATGCGTCTCACAAGAAATTCAAGCTTTATCAAATGGATGTGAAAAGCGCATTTCTCAACGGCGAACTCCAAGAGACGGTCTACGTAGCACAACCTCCCGGTTTCGAAGATAGCAAATTTCCAAATCACGTCTTCAAACTTCAAAGAGCTTTGTATGGACTTAAGCAAGCTCCAAGAGCATGGTACGATACCCTATCAAAATTCCTGCTAGAGAAAGGCTTTAAGCGCGATAAAATCGACACAACTCTTTTTATTGCTAAGTATAATGATCATTCTTTACTTGTTCAAATTTATGTCGATGATATTATATTTGGTTCTACTAATGAGTTACTTTGTAAGCGCTTCGATAAGCTCATGAAAAGCAAGTTTGAAATGAGCATGATGGGAGAACTCACTTTCTTCCTCGGGCTTCAAATCAAACAATTGAATGATGGCATCTTCATAAATCAAGCCAAGTACACAAGGGACTTAATCAAGAAATTTGGACTTGAAAATGCTAAAGCATACGACACTCCAATGGCCACTGGCAATAAGCTTGACAAAGACTTAAAAGGTAAGAAAGTTGATCAAACTTTATATCGAGGTATGATTGGCTCTCTTCTTTATCTTACTGCAAGTAGGCCAGATATTATGTTTAGTGTTTGTGTCTGTGCGCGCTATCAAGCGGACCCTAGAGAAGCGCACTTAGCTGCTGTTAAACGCATTATTCGTTATCTTTCTGGAACTGTTAACCTTGGACTTTGGTACACCAAAGATTCGAATTTCGATTTGCTAGGTTATTCAGACGCAGACTACGCAGCATGCACAATAGACAGGAAATCACAAGTGGGACTTGTCATTTCCTTGGAAATCGACTTGTTGCGTGGGCAAGCAAGAAACAAGCTGCTGTGTCCATTTCCACTACTGAAGCTGAATACATTGCTGCTGGAAGCTGCTGCTGCCAAATCCTTTGGATGAAGCAACAACTAGTGGACTACGGAATTAATGAAGGAAATTGTCCAATTTTCTGCGATAACATGTCCACCATAGCAGTATCTAACAATCCCGTCATGCATTCAAAGACAAAGCACATCGACATCAAATATCATTTTCTCAAGGACCACGTGGAAAAAGGAAACATACATTTAGAGCACGTGGGCACAGATAATCAAATTGCTGATATCCTCACAAAGGCTCTTGATGCAAAGAGATTCATCTTCTTGAGAGGAGAAATGGGTATGCTTGAACTCAGCTAATTTGTCCATATGATTTGTTATTCTAACAATCTTGTGTTTGGTTGATAAGTATTCATATAGGTAAAGTTTCGTGCATATAAGCAACACCTGCGCAACATTGTACTGCGCAGTAATTCATTTGCGCATGAAATTAATGAGATTTAAAGAATCTATTACGCTACCTAAAGCTCTGCGCATGACTTTAACATGCGCAATTCTTCGTGGATCGCAGGTAAGTACTCTATTCATTAGAAATTACACATAGGTCCCTGACTGAAAAGTCAACGCTAATTCACAAGGGTACTTGTGTATTTAAAATTTTCCCGCGCCTTTAATTTTTTAATCTTTTTGGGAAATTACTATTTTACCCCTGCGCATATCCCAGTGTCATCAATGCAAACTGCGATTGTGACAGCGCCTGCTTTCGAATGTCTGCTCACCATTAATGAGGAAGGTGATGCGACAACCGTCAGTCACTATTTCGCTGACACACGCGCGCGCAAAGACTGCGCACGCGCGTTCCCCATTTAGCCACGTCACCCCGCTAACGTGCGCCCGTCCTTTCACTGACTCCGTATTAATGAGGAAGTTGACTCGACTTGACCGACCTAGAACTTCTCACTCACGCGCGAGCTAGGCCTGCGCACGCGCGCATCCTGTTGGTCCACGTCATCGCAGCACGTGTCCCACTTCTGCGAATTACATCGCTACCCCTGCACTGACGTCACGCATTTTCCTTTTCTGGATAAAAACAACCGACCGCTCTCTTTCTCTCTCTTCTGCTTTCAATCTCTTTCACCAAATCTCTCTCTTTTCTCTCTCATTTCTTACCAACTTCCAAAAGTTTCCCCTTTTCAATCATTTTCTCCTTCTCTGCAATCTCTCTTGCTTCTCCAAAGCTTTCCTTTTCTTCTTCGTTGACTATCTTCAACCGCATCTCTCTCTCTTCTCTGTCAACACTTTTCTTCTATAAATGGCTCCCCGAAAATCGAAAGCAAAGGTAGTTGAGGTCCATGAACCGGTCGTTGAGGTTCCATTCGAAGAAACCAAAACCGTCGACGATATGGTAAGAACTTCTGATCCTCAAAACTCAGTTTATTCATTAAACGCCATTGTTGTTATTTCGAGTTCTTGAAACTCCCTTTTTCGATATCTCTCTTTTCTGTTAATCATTTTTGAAATCGTTTGGTGTTTTGGGTTCGTCTCTCTCTGATCTACTCCTTTATGTACTTTATTTTATGATCAATGCTCTTTTTAATCGCTTTCTGCAGATTTTTTGGTCCGAAAATTTCCTGAGCAGACGAACAGTTATTCTTGATTTCTGGGCTTACTTTGTTGTTGTTGACTTTCATACTTGCTTGGTTGTTTTCGTCTCAGTTATGCGGTCATTTTGACATGCTTTTTGTTCATTTTGGTCAATCTTTGATTTTTAGTGTTCATGGTGTTCTTCATGTCCATGAACAGTTATTTCATGTTCTTCAAGTTCTTATTCTTTAAATATGCTTTGGATCGCTTAATTTTCTTTAAGTGTTTATGATTTTGCGCATGCATCCTTGTATTTTGCGCATTCTTTATATCTTGTATGGAGTTTCTGCGCATCAATTTCTTTGCGCTATCTGCGCATGGCAAAGCTCCATGCGCAATAATATTTGTCTAAACTATTTCTTGTCTTGCGCAGAATTCTTTCTACAAGGATGGGAATTAGATATCGCTGCGCTACAAAAAGACGCAGTGGGACGCAAAATCATCAATCTAATGGACGTTTCTGGAATTCTTCCTCTCTTCACATTGGATCAGGACTTCTATGTCCCTTCATTGGTGGATGAATTTTTCGAGAGCGCAGAGCGTGTAACCATGACGCACAAGCACACCAGGGAAAAGATCGATGTGATCCGCTCCATTGTTCAGAACTACTCAGTGCGCATTATTCCTGCGTCACTGAAGAAGCTGTGCGGTTTCAACGTAGATAATGCGCCGGAAGTTTATTCTGAAGCTAAACAGAACAAACTAGCGCAGAAACTGGTTGGGGAACCCACTCTTGTGAAGAAGTGGAGTGTCCATGATCGCAAGGAGTTTGGTGAGGTGATGTATCACCTGTGCACCATCATTGGCGATTCTGTGAACTGCAAGAATGGCAATAAGGGCAAGTTCATTTCCAAGCAGTGGGCTTACTGCGCTGCCGTCTACAACGGCGATGCCTTAGATTGGTCTTCAGTTCTATTTGATGAACTTTGGGACGCTTCTGAAAGCTACGACAAGCGCATGGACAAAAAGGTAGCCAAATACAGAACTCACTGTAGGCTCCTTTCCAAGTATCTGATGAATATCTCTGAGCTGCGCACCTTCGTACAGAAGCGCCCAGACCTGAAGGTCCCTTGCTCCAAAACATATTCTCTTTCTCATCTATATTCACTGCGCAATGAAATTGGCCGCAGTGAGTATCGCAAGATCTGGAGCAAGGATGAGAGCCCCAACAAGGAGGCATGGGTTGATAGTGATGGTGATGATGATCTTGAAGAAGCCCCTCAACCCAAGTCGAAGAAAGCTGCTGCGCAGCCCTCTAAGGCCACTGCGCCTGACGTGCCTGAAACGGCAGCTGCGCAAGCAAAGCGCAAGGGCAAAGGTATTGCTGAACCTGCGCCCGAAAAAGTTAAAGTGATTCCTGATGTCAGATCTACTGCTGGCATCAAAATCAGGACTGATGCGCCAGTTCCTCCTGCTCCCAAACCTTCGAAGAAGCGCAAGGATCCTCCTGCCCACTCCTACGCCATCAAAGAAAAAGTCTGCATTCACCAGACTTCCTCCTGGTACTGCTGCTCCTATTGCAGAAGAAGACAGCGAGTCTCGTATGGATGAGACTGCTGCTGAGGATGAGGCTGCGGATGATACCGCGCAGGAGGAGCAGGATCCCAAGGTTGCTGCAAATCCTACTGCTGCTCAGGGACGCGCAGACAGTGATGATTGGATGGATGCCGCGTTCCCTGACCCTACACCGACAAAGGCCCCTGCTGCTGCGCCTGCTGAGGATGTTCCTGTTCGAACTCCGCGCAAGAAACAGACTGTGCGCAGCACTGCTAAGGGTAAGCCAAAGGCAGCAGATCCTCCCTCCTCACCTGAGCCAAGTGCAAGTGCCTTCCGCCGTCTCAATATTCCGGTTGGCACTACGCAACCTGGCACTTCTGTCCTCCATGATGGACTGGACTTGGAGGATGAGGATGAAGATGAGATGAGGTTACCAAAGCTGCGCAGGCCGATGATGCTGCGCAGGGTACCCCAGTTATTGACCTCACCGAAGGGGATAAGGAGGGTGTGGTGCGCTCAACGGATACGGACAGCAGCAGTGCGCACTCTCCTGCGCAGAAGTCACCTGCTGCTGATCCTATTAATCTATCTCCTCAACAGCCATCTCCTTCGCGCACTCCTCCGTTCGATCCCTTATCAACCAACTCTCCACCAAAGGCCTCCGCGCAAATTCCTCCTGCTTCATCAATTCCAGCGATCTCCACATCTTCTCTCTCCACGTCAACTGAACTGCGCCAAATTCTTCAAGCCTTGAATACTATTCAAATGAACCAACTGGCAGCGCAGTCTCAGATGGCGCAACTGCTTACTTCACAGACAATGCTTCAAGAGCAGCTTGATGCGCAGCGCATAGAGATTGCTGCCATTAAGGGGGAGGGAGTACAACAAAGGCAGGTGCAAGTACCTCCGCCGGCCCCTCTGCGCAGAAAATCCCCGATGCTCTAGATCAGATGATTTTTGACTCACTGAAGTCAATTGCTGGGATGCTCGAAGACGTTTGCACCTACACCGCGATTAATGACGGGTTTGTAGGATTGCTGAAACGTCTGCGCAAGAGTCTAGCCGATGGCCTGCATGAAGGCTTTGCGGAAATTGAAGCACAGATCTTGGAGAAGACTATGCAAGGTGGTTCTGCGCAAGCTAGTGCGCTCAACATGGAAAGTGTCAGGGAGTGCATTACTCAAGCGATGACTGATTTCGCTGATGGGTTCAACGCTAGGATGGATCAAGCAATGTTCGACATTCAAGCCAGCGTGAATACTCAGCGCCTCCACACTGACCAACGACTGGAAGCTACGCAGACCACCATCTTGAATACCATAGAGGCTGCGGAGCAATCCTACTTCAACCAAATGACTGCTCATCAATTGCAGTATAAAAATAACTTCCAAGAGCTGCGGGACGACAACAGAGATATGCGCAGAGGAATTGTTACATATGTTGAAGAAAGTGTTGCGTTCAGGGAAAGGTTTCAAGCGCTGAAGATTGAACTTATGAACAAGTTCAACAGCCTGCAGAACGAGCTGCGTGAAGCCCTGCATCGCATTAATATCAATTAGTTTCTTGTATTTTTTGTTTTTGCGCAAGGTATTTCTTTTTGTGCGCAATTTTTTGTTTTTCTCTTTCAAACTTGTAATCTCCAACTTTTATCATTTCAAGTTTTAATGAGAAAATCGCATCATTAGTTTCAAAACCTTGTTCAATTCAAACTTTTCGTTTGTGGAACAATGAATGCTTTATTTCACGTCATGCGCATATTATTATCTGCTCATATTTTCTACGCATGATGTTTAAACATTCAGTTTAAACGCATACTCAAACTAAAATTCACATTATTTGTATGCGCTGCATGTTATTTCTGTCTTTCCCATATTGTAAGTTATATCTTTTGGATAGACTAGAAATCTATAGCATTGGCTAGTGTGTGCATTGACTTGAGGCATGATTGACCATTTTCATTCTTATGGACATGCTATTATCAAGTACAATGAATTGCCTTTGTTATAGTAGGTAATGGCATCAATCCTTTAGGGGGAGATTGTTGGGTATGCTTACTTCTTAACCCTCCTATTTATGTTAGAAATGATTGATACCATCACCTAAGAGTATTTTATGGACTTTAGAACCCTATGTAAGAAGTTTTATAACTTCATTTTTTAGCATAGTCCATTTTATAGTATAGGCTTAGAATATAGGACTTGGAGCGAAGGAATGAAGATCTAAGCAAGACTGTGGTTACTGCGCAGGACTCTCTGCGCAGGACATCACTGCGCAGGTCTCCTCTGCGCAGCATTCAACCTTGCACAGTTTTCAATGCATTCAGATCACCTAACTTGGAAAGCGCTCAGAAGATGTACGCTTAGTTGTGCATAAACGACAAATCCTGCACACTCAGCATAGCCAACGGTGGAGATGCGCTCAAACATAATATTTCAAATGGAGACAGCTGTCAACCTTCCAGATGAAGCGTTTGAATTTGGTCTCCATGCTCAGTCTCCAACGGCTCAAAGATACCTGCGCACCAATCACATTGTGCCAGGTCATCAACCTTGATCAGAGCTCCAACGGCTATAAAGGACACCTGCGCACCAATCCTATTGTGCCAGCTCATCGTCCTTGCTCAGAGCACCAACGGCTAGTTTTAAGCTCTCTGCTATAAATAGCCTGCTCATCTTCATTTCCAAGTTGCTAGAGTTTGTGCTTACAAGTATTCCTGAAGTTCTGAAGTTTGCTGCTTACTATTCCCAGATTCAAGAACAACCTTCAAACCTTCATACCTTCAAACTCCTGCCCAGATCCTAAGCCTTATATCACCAGAATTCTTCGTGCTCTTCATCTCTTAGATTCATAGAGCCCAGAATTTCTGCCACACACACACCTCTTGAAGCTTCGATCATATAGATCTTACTTCTTGAGAAACACCGGTTTAGTCTAGGATTTGCTCTTCATTGATTAGATTTTGATTTGAGTTTTGATTCGTTGTAATCTTGTAAAAGCTCCTCATATCAATATATATCTCATTAGAAAATCCAAGACTAACCATCTTGGTAGAGGACGTAGATCTTTCATCGATCGAACCTCTCCAAATAGCTTGTTCATTATTTCTGCTATTTACTTCCTGCTTAGTTATTTCTGAATTACTGCTTTGTTTGATCTTACCAGATTGCTGCTATTGCTGCTGTGTTTGTTATTGCCTATTGCCTTAGAATCCGATTTTATCCAACAGTTTAGCCAAACCTTAGCGCGTGCGTTTTTACCCTGCGCAGTATACCCTGCGCAGTGTTGCTTTAAATTTCCGCTGTGCATTTCACACTCTCTCTGCGCGCTATACTTAGCTTATTTGAGAACTGTGCGCATAAGCCATTGATTTGCAAAAAGGGTTTGAAAAGAATTTTAAAACGCTATTCACCCCCCCCCCTCTAGCATTTTTCATACCCTTGTTGCCCCTCTGGGACCAACAGTTGTCAATGT
>JAOWBW010002039.1:0-68119 GCA_026119855.1 Campanula takesimana | reverse complement strand
GGTCAAACGGTCAACTTGTCTTTGTTCAATACTTCCTCGATTCCGAATATGTTGATAATCCAATGACATTGATCTAATCAATTCATTTGAGTCCAGCCGAACATTTTCATCAACATCATTCCTACGAGAGGCCTAAGCTTGAGATCCTCCGAAGAGGGACAAATCCATTTAGCTTATTATTCTTCCTTACGTGAATCCGATTATGCCAGTCATACTCTTTATAACTACCCGGTTAAGGTAGCGTTTGAATATGTCAAACATAATATTCATCAGTGGAAGACTATAATAACTTCATGTTTAAGGATTCCAATGACATAACTAATATGAGATATTGTACGACATAGACCATGAATAAATCTCATACAGCGGGTCATGTCCAGTACCTTGTTCCAACAGTACCCATAAATCTAACATGATCATCTCATGATCATTTAGCCTTTATACTAGTGCTTAACAAGTACTAGGGACGGAGATTATTATAAGTAAACATGAACAACAATAATAATCAAAACATCTCTTTATTGATATGAAATAAATGATAACAATTACAACGTTTATAAAACGTGCCTAGGGCACCACTACCACAAATTCGAGGTAGAGTTTTGATCATTAATTATTAATTATTTATTAATCTAATAAAATATTGTATAAAATTTATATAATTAGGTTGCTTTTTATCATGAATGCATCCATACAGTCAAACATCCCTTGTTGGAACACGTGTAGGATTTGCAGCTGAAATTTTGTACGGGCTTCTAGGCGCTTATCGAACCACTCTTCAAACTCTGAGCTAAACTTGCGTTCTTTATTTTTGGTGTTCTTACTGCTTTTTTTGGGCATTCTGGTGGAAAAGGTAGGACACGTGCGCCTCTGGCCTTCTTGGCCTAAGGCGCGCCCCTCCGACCTTAACCACAAGAATCGCCCAAGATGTTTTAGGTATTTCAAAGCTTGTGGTGTTTGTTTTTCTTTGTTTTCAAGTGTAACGTTTGAAAATTTTAACGTGGGAATAAAAGCTTTTATTATTAGCTATTTTTGGTTTTAAGGCTATCTAATTCTTTAGAAAATTGAAGATTTTCAGTTATTAGGGCCCTAAGACTTGATTCTTCCTTTTTTCTTTGAATAAATAAATTACAAGCTAGATTTTAATCCGGGTGGACCTCAGGACTTGCACAGTTGTGCCTTTTGCTTAGCACGGTCATGCACTGTGTGTCGAAAAGCCAAATGTTTCTGTAATTGATGCTCGGCCGTGCCCTCCAATATTGGTCCCACCACACAAAGAGAAGCCTCTCTTGCTGTTGGGTATGCTTATTATAAACCACTCCTATTACCAAGATTTGATTGATCCCATAACCTAATTTTACTTTTGTGGACTTTAGGATATATTGTAAGAAGTGTTAAACTTCATTTTTATAATAGTCCACTTTGATAGTATAGGCTTTAGATGGATAGGGCTTAGAATTTTCTAAGTCTGAAAATTCAGTGGTCAATGTCTTGACCGTGAACTTCTTGACCGCTGGTACTTAACCGTGTTTCTTGTGACATATTGTGACCGCAGAAGACCTCTAATTTCTTAACCGCGAGCCACTCGACCGTGAGGTCTCGACGCAAGTGAAGTCCAAGCAACCAAAGTTTGTTCAAACTTAACTATGGTTAGTTTAGAACATTGCAAAATTCAAATTTCAAATTTGAATATAACTGTTAGTGGGACCACCACTACGCTGCAATAAAAGGCCAAGTCAGTCTGAGGTCCAATCAGAATTCAACAGCTCATTGTCCTTCAAATTGGACCCTAAGTATTTCAAACGGCTATTCTCTCATTCAAGGCTATAAATAGTCCTTGAGTTCTTCATTGAACATTGCTGAGATTCTAAGAGAGAAATTGCTATCGAAATTCTTGGTGATTGAAGATCATACTCAAGATTTCCAGAATCCTTTGAATGTTCAAGTGCTCACCTTCAAACCTTCAAAGATCTCCAGCAACATTCAAGTCATCTCAAGCCTTGTAACACACAAGATTCATTAGTCTCTACAATCACTTAGATTTCAAAGAGCTCTTGATTCTTACACACACTCACCCCAATTGATCAATCACATAGATTAAATCAATAAAGATACACTAGTTTAAGTCTAGGATTTGATCTTCATAGAAAGTAGGTGTTGATTCAATACTTCATCTCTGTAATCTGTACTCAAGAGAATCATTATATACCTCCATTCAAAATCCAAGACTGGCCATCTTGGTAAAGGACGTAGATCTATTCATAGATCAAACTTTTCAAATCCTTGTCTCATTTACTTACTGCAATTTATTTTCTGCACTTTACATTCAAGTTTTGTTCATCTTTGTTCTTTATTGTTCATATTAATCTTGTTTGTCGTTTAGTGTTTGATCTTTATAGATATTCAAACATGTTGTGAATTGTGTTTGTATGTTCAACTTTGCCTAAGCTAAAATCTGACTAACTTATCATTTGCCAAAACTTCTAAAACTACAACTTTCAAACTCTCAACCACTTGAGCGCAATCTCTGCTGACCACAAACCTTTGACCGCTCTCATTCGACCGTGTCAACTTGACAGTGAGTGAGTGCTTCCATCTGACATTGTCAAAACCAACTCTACCTCATTTCTATCGAAAACTTCCACTGTGCATATTACTCTGGACCGCGTGGTTTTCATTGACCGCAAAATTTAAGTTGTAAGCACTTGGTTGAATTTTGAAAAAGGGTTGATATTTTATGTAGGCTATTCACCCCCCCCCCTCTAGCCTCCTTTTCATACCCTTGTTGTGTTTTTAGGATCAACAAGTGGTATCAGAGCTTCCACCTTTTTAAAACTTCTGTTTTTCAAGCTTAACAGCTTGGGTGTCGATTCAAAATGGCAAGTCAGAAAGCTATGGCAACTGTTAACTACACTCATGTTCCAATGTTTGATGAAGATAATTTTGACGTATGGAAGCACAGCATTCTAACCCATTTCTACTCCATGGATGAGCAACTTGGTGATTGTTTAACCATTGGACCCTACTTCCCTATGAAAGCTAATCCAGACCCTGAAACTAATGGTGCCACACCTTCACTCAAGAAAACCAAAAGCTGAATGGACCGATGAAGAAAAAATAATGGTTGGAATGGATGTGAGAGCAAAGAGCATACTCTTGAGTACCGTGAGTACATCTTAGCGTCGTCAGATCATGGAATGTGAAACTGCAAAGGATTTTTGGGATGCAATTAAAGATTACATCGAAGGTGATCAAGCGTGCAAAGAAACCAAAAGATTTGCAATTCAAATAAGATTCAACAATTTTGCTAAGATTCCCGGTGAATCACTTAGAGCCACTTATGATCGTTATTGTGAGATCGTGAGTACTTACAAAGCTCTTGGAAAAGAAACTTACCAAGAAAGAAATCAATGTGAATTTTCTTGCTGCTCTTGGTTCTCAATATCTTCACAAAGGAAACACTCTTGAAGATACCAAGCTTCTAGATGATATGTCACTCAGAAGTCTCTATGCCAACCTCAAAGTCTTTGATATCAATCTTCACAACATTGAAGAAATGGAAGGAAAAACAAAGAACTTATCGTTGGTCGCTCAAAAGGAAAAAGTGATCAAGGAAGAAGATCCAAAAATATCCACATCAGAATTACTTGATATGGATGATGATGATTTTGCTATGTTCGTGAAAAGATTCCAAAAGTTTAGAAAGACAGCAAGACCCGGATCATCTAGCAAAGCTCCAGCAAGGTTTTCCAGGAGCAGCTCCTCAAAGAAGAAAGAGAGCTTCAACTTTTCCAAGAAGAAAGAAGATCTTGTTTGTTTTAATTGTAGGAAACTAGGTCACTTCGCATCAGAATGTCCTATTCCCAAGTATGAGTATATGTAGAAGAAAATAAACTTCACTCCAAGGTATTCAAAGAAGAAGGGAATGATGGAAAAAGAGGACTCTACCATAAAAGAGTTAGCTACCTGGATAAAGTCAGATTCTGATGTGAGCGATGAGGATTCTGAAGAAGGTCACATCTGTTTGGTCGTTCACTCCGATGAGGATGATAGTGGAAATCAATTCTCACCAATTGTCAAACCCAAACGGAAGAGCTATACGGCCGATGAACTCGCTGATAAAGGATTCTTAACTCCAGTTCAAAAGAATGGTGATCTTCTATTCTTAAGATGTGATGTGAGTGCAGTAAAGAAGGCTCTACTAAATCCCAAAGTGAAGGAAGCTCAAGCTACTACACCTCGGGTCAAGTTTGACATTTCCCCCGATGAACAAGAAAAGATGTACATAAAAGTTGAACAGGTAATTAGTAAGTTTTCTGGCATGAAGGAAGCTTTAGCACTTTCAACTGAAGAAATTTCTCAGCTTAAGACGGAGAAAGCTGTACTAAGATCTGAACTCACCCTCCTTAAGGAGCAGATCAAGAGCATGACTCCTCTTACTGATTGAAACCGTTTCTTAGAAGAACAAAATGCCATATTTAAAGTTAAAAACGAAGATTGGTTGCTGAGATAAATGACCTGAAAAGGATCACTAATGAGTGAACCAATTCTCGTGTCACTATGGAACAAATATTAGAATCCCAAAAGTCTAGTGGTGATAAAGAAGGCTTGAGATTTCAAACTAGTGACAACTTTAAATGTGCATCTTGTTGTGAAAGAGATGAGAAATTTTACAAGCAAACTTTAGAAGGGTCAAAGTCTAAACATCAAGGATCTAAGGGTAAAGGACAAGAACCAAAGAAGAAACTAGAGTTCCCTTATGTCTACCCTAAGAAACAAACTGGCAAGGCTGTAAAGTTGAAGGGAAAAGCCATGGAAAATCCTACCGTAGAGGAAGACTCTAGTAAGGTACCTGAACCCGACTGCACATCTAACTCAAGTCACGGTCGAGTAGCCTTTCGAGGCATATCGACCGAAAACAAGAGCAATGCGGTCAAGTTCAAGAAATTGAACTTTGTTCGGGAGCGATCTTCCATACCAGTTAATGATGTTGTGCTCAAGACTTCAACGGAGTTTGTTAACCCTCAGTTGGGTGGCTTCCACCATTGTTCTGTGTGTGATGGTTATAGCCACAAGGCTGCTGAATGTCTTTTGAGGTTCACACCCAATCCTAGAACGAATAACCCTCCTTCTGTGGGACAGGTGTGGGTCGTCAAAATTTACTAACCCTTTGGACCCATAAGAATAAAGGGGACCTTGTTCTTAAATGTCTATTTTATAGGTCCTCTGCTTAATAGATGGATATTCCAAGGAAAAATCAAGTTTATGGTATCTCGATAGTGGCTGTTCAAGGCACATGACCAGAGATATAAATTTATTGGAAGATGTTCGTGAACAGAAAGGTCCATTAGTAACTTTTGGAGATAACAACAAAGGAAAGACCATTGGATATGGAGTCATTCGAAAAGGAAAAATCACCATCCAAGAAGTCTCTTTAGTCATTGGACTTCAACACAATTTACTCTCAATTTCTCAGTTCTGCGACAAAGGATTGCAATGCCACTTCACTTCAAATCTTTGTCTCATCAAAGATGGCACATCCGGCGTCACTTTTCTCAAAGGGATTCGTAAGAAGAATGTTTATGTTGTTGATTTTAATTCATCTTGCATTTCTTCTAATCTCTGTTTTGCAGCAAAGAATGTGAGTGCAAATAGTTGGCTATGGCACAAAATATTAAGTCACTTAAACTTCAAGTATCTCTCCAAGATCGGTAGAGACAATCTAGTTCGTGGTCTACCCAAAGTAGCTGATCACCACGGCGAAAAGTGCACAGCATGTCAACTAGGCAAACAACCAAAGACGTCTTTCTCCAGCAAGACCACACCTTCAACTTCAAGATGTTTGCAACTACTACACATGGATTTTACTACCGCGAGCATTGGAGGTAATAGATATACTCTAGTTGTGGTAGATGATTATTCAAGATATACGTGGATCAAAATGATGATCTCCAAAGATGATTGTTATGACATTTTGGCTGCGCTCTTTAGGCAGCTCAAAACTCAGAAAGAAAATGACATCTGGAAAGGAAGAACAGGACGTTGATAGAGGCTGGAAAGATGATGATTGCTGAAGCTAAGCTACCATAATATTTCTGGGCACAAGCAGTCAACACAGCTTGCTTCACTCAAAATAGATCCCTCATCAACAAGATCTACAACAAAACTCCTTATGAACTTTGGAGTGGAAGAACCCCTAAATAGCATACTTCAAGATATTTGGATGCAAATGCTTCATACTCTACAACGATAAAGATCATAGAGGTAAATTTGCTCCTAAGGATGATGAAGGTATATTTATTGGGTATGCTAAACAATCAAAAGCTTTTCGTGTAATAAAAACACTCTTAAGATAGTATATACATGTTACTTTTGATGAACATTCTCTCCTTGAGCCACATATGGCTCCAAATGTTGCTGATGATTTTGTTGAGCTAAATAAGACAGGTACAACTCGACCACAAAATCAATCAACTCAAGGAAATCCATCTACCTCAACTGCACCTCCATCTACCTCTCATGAAGCACCAGAAGCTACCACATCTGCTGCTAATCCAAATTGAGATGAAGTTGAAGCACCCATCAATGCGGAAGAACCTATCCCTCAAATTAATTATTATTGGGATGGCACAAATGATGTACCACTAGAAGATCCACAACCATCAACTCAACCAGATATACCTCAAGGAGTTCGTGAGGTCAGAGATCATCCAATTCAGAATATCATTGGTGACCTACATTATGGTGTTAGAACAAGAAAATCAAACTATGATGCACTTATCGCATTCATATCTCAAATTGAACCTAAGAAAGTTGATGAAGCACTCCAAGACTCAAGTTGGGTTGTTGCTATGCAAGAAGAGCTTAACCAATTTGAAAGATGTAAAGTTTGGACCTTGGTTCCAAGACCTCAAGATCAAGGAATAATTGGTAGAAAGTGGATGTTTAGAAACAAGATGGATGAGAATGGAAGCATCACCAGAAACAAAGCAAGGTTGGTTGTACAAGGCTATAGACAAGAAGAAGGCATTGATTACGATGAAACATTTGCCCCAGTTACAAGACTTGAAGCTATAAGGATATTCTTAGCTTATGCCTCTTTCAAAAGATTCAAGCTATATCAAATGGATGTGAAGAGTGTATTTCTCAATGGTGAACTTCAAGAAACAGTCTATGTTGCTCAACCACCAGGATTTGAAGACCACAAATTTCCAAATCATGTCTACAAACTCCATAAAGCTTTGTATGGTCTCGAACAAGATCCACGAGCATGGTATGAAACTCTATCTAAATTTCTCCTAGAAAAAGGTTTCAAGCGTGGTAAGATTGACACAACTCTATTCATTGCTAAATATCATGATCATTCAATTACTTGTTTAAATATATGTAGATGATATTATATTTGGTTCTACTAATAAATTGTTGTGTAAGCGTTTTGAGAAGCTAATGAAAAGCAAATTTGAGATGAGCATGATGGGAGAATTGACATTCTTCCTTGAGCTACAAATTAAACAATGTGCTGAAGGCATCTTCCTCAATCAAGCAAAGTACACAAAGGACCTTATCAAGAAATTTGGACTTGAAAATGCAAACACTCCTCTGGCTGCTAACAACAAGCTAGATAAAGACTTGAAAGGTAAGAAGGTTGATCAAACCTTGTATCGAGGTATGATTGGATCTCTTCTCTATTTAACTGCTAGTAGGTCATATATCATGTTTAATGTTTGCGTCTGTGCTCGTTATCAAGCTGATCCTAGAGAAGCATATCTTATTGCTGTAAAACATATTATTCAATATCTATCTGAGACTATTAACCTTGGACTTTGGTACTCCAGATATTCAAACTTTGATCTTACAGGTTACTCATATGCAGATTATGCAGCATGTACCATTGACAGGAAAAGCACAAGTGGAACTTGTCACTTTCTTAGAAATCGACTAGTTTCAAGGGCAAGCAAGAAACAATCCTCAGTCTCTGTATCAACCACAGAAGCTGAATATATAGCTACTGGAAGCTGTTGTTTCCAAGTGCTATGGATGAAGCAACAATTGGTTGATTATAGAATCAAAGAAGAAAATTGTCCAATATATTATGATAATACATCTACCATTGCTGTGTCCAACAATCCTGTCATGCATTCAAAGACCAACCATATTGATATCAAATACCACTTCCTCAAGGATCATGTTGAAAAAGGTAATATCCATCTAGAGTATGTGAGTACTGATAATCAAATTTCAGATATTCTCACCAAGACTCTAGATTCAAAGAGATTTAGGTATCCTAGAGGAAAAATGATGGGTATGCTAGAACTATAAATTATATGTCCATCTATTTACGTGTGCTAATGTTTTGTGTTTCATCTAAGTTCAAAATTGAGTAGGTCTCAACGGTCAACCCTCTATGGTCAAACCGCAGCGGTCGAAGCAACAATGACCATCTTGCTCACACCGACCACACACATGCACTGACCGCTGCAATATGATCTATTATGTTGACCGCAGTAACATAAGAAATTTGTTCAAAGCTTTGAAGAAGCCTACCGCAAAAAGGGAAAATGATGACATTGGTTTGATGGAGAAAATCCCTCTTTAATTAAATTACTTAGCAAGTGTACTAGTTACCGGTGTAGTAATATGCACAAGCGATGGTCGAATCCACAGAGACTAAGTTGGAAAACAAGAATGCAATTAAAACAGAAAAGTAAATAGTGGGGATTTTGGTTTTTGATTATTTATTAAACTACTAAAGCAAGAAATAAAATTAAAGTAAGAAAACAAATAAAAGCAAATTAATAAAGATTAACGAATAGATTCACGAATTTAATTCACAAATACTTTCACTCTATGCTATGCTTCAAAATAATAAGATCAATCTCTTTCTTGGGTTCGTTCACGTTAGTAAGAATTGAGACGGTCCGGTTGCCGGATTGCAATCCTATTATTTCCTTTATGTTAATACTTTCCGCCAGATCTATACAACGTGAAAGAAATTCATGAAGCACTCAAGAACACATGAACCTAAATTCTTTTGACTTCCGCTAGGTCATCAATTGAATTTAATCATCAAAACAATGGTCAACGTATACTCACCCACGCTGGTGTAGCAATATATACCCAATAATTCTAAAGCCAATTTATATCTTAATCATATAATTGAAACTAAAGAATTAATCATGAAGAATATTTTGATGAACAAGAATTAGATCGAATGGAAGAATTAAATCTATAGCATAGATATCTAGTATTTGTTACTACCAATTCATGAATCCAATAAATTAGCTACTAATAATAATAAAATCGAGAACAAGAAATAAATTAAAGAACATAAAAACCTGGATTAAATTGCTGAATCCTTGATTACAACCTTGAATCTTGAATAAAAGTATCTATCTAATAATGTGTATGGAGTATTATATTTATACTAGGACTAATGAGGTGCAAAAATAGGAAAAACTTTAGGATTCCTTGTTGAAAAATGAAAAATAAAGTTGCTGGCTGGAATTCCCTAGGAGCCCCTGGGATTTTTGAGTTTCCAGAAAATCCCTCTAAAATTCCCCAAAGGCCCTCCATAATTCCAGAAAAACCCCTGGAAATTTGGAAATTCTTGTAAAGCCCCTCAAAGTTTAGGTAATTCCAAAAAAATCCTTAAAAATTCCGATGAGGTCCCTGGGCGAGTGGGCGCTTGATAGGGGGCAAGTGGGCGCCTACGTTGGTCAGAAACTACTTTATTGTCTGCCCAAATAGCAAGTGGGCGCCTGGTGCTTCGCTGATTATCGCGCAATCTTCTAGAGGCCATAACTTCTTCATACGAACTCCGATTTTGACGTGTAAACTATCGTTGGAAAGATATTTTAGAGTAATATCCAATGGAATTAATTTCTAAGAGTTCAGATCTCTTTATCATTATGTTCGCGTCCGTTCTTTATCCTTCTTTTTCACGCTTTAACGTACATGAATCCGTACATTTTTTCGCTCCTTCTCTATACTGATAAACACTCAAAAAACCATCAAAACACCCAAGGTTGAGCATAAAATAAGTCATAGAATTATATTATTTGGATGGGTAAAAACACATCCATCAAATACCCCCAACTTATCTTTTGCTCGTCCTCGAGTAAAACAAAACAAAAATAAAACTATAAAGCTACAAAACCTAAAAAGAAATGAAACTAATATTTTTGGGATGTTCTCAATACATATGGGATTTGTTAGCTAAAAGTCTCAGGGTCCCTCACACAAACGCCATTAAATTGGTATCATTGTAAAACCAAATTACAACACATACACACTACTAACTCGTTTGATTTTCCACCGCAGCATGATAGGATGAGTGATGTTGGTGATCAGTGTGACAAAAATAAAATTAGTTTATAGGATCACTTAAGTTAATTCTATTAATACACAAATGATGATGGTGATACACGTTAACCCAATCAAGGACACTCATAATCATGTATACACAGTTGTCAACCCGGTTACCGATATTGAAAGAACATATGGCATAGAGTTTAAAGCACAACAAACGTGCGGGGCTAGGTTCACAGCTACAAATGAAGGACATACAAAGTTAAGAAAGTGGACTAAGAAGTCTTCTCCAATGTGTGCATCCTCACAATAAGCCGAACTCTCCGCTCACCCAATTCCCACACTGTCTCACCCCCAAACTTGAACTTTCATATAATTACATGGGGTGAGAAATATTTCCCTATTTCTTTCGGCCTTTTCCAAATCATCACTTCAATATAGTAAGGGGACAAGGTTTTTTTATTTTTTTATATATAATCTCATATAACTTCTCATAAGATGAAAGTGTGCTATTTACATTTTTTTTCTGCAGACTACATTAATCACACTATTTTTATGCTTGCCCCTTTTATTTCATTACATACCCCTTTTCATTTCTTTGTCCATATACCATAATTCCACTAATCATTCTCCCAATTCTGAACCATAAATTCCCATCATTCCCTAATCCACTTCCTCGTCAAGGTGGGTCTAACCTATTCTTAGTGCAAAAAGGTAGGAAATCGGGTGTCAAAAGGAGGTGAACAACGGTTTTTAATGTGCCATTATTTCATGCATTATTAGGCTCAAATGGGTGTTCTAGAGATGATATTATTTAAGTGACTAGATAGAAAAAACAAGGCCAACAAAAGGGTTTAGAAAGAAATGCCATAAATACCGAATAACCTTTTGACTTGTTATTGAAAACCATGCAACAATGTTCTAGGGTCCCCGAACATACAACAAGTGATCCCATAAATTATTCCTAAGTTGGTAACATGATCATGGAATTAATGTAAGTGAGAGGTGGTGCAATCATGCTTTTAGTAGTGTTATGATTACAGAACACAATATGTGTTGGAAAATGTATTTGATTATTAATGATACATATACGCGAGATATGATTGTGACTGGTACAATACGACCTATTCGACTACGTGCTTAGAGTCTAAGATGTTGGGCTCTACTTAGAAGTAAGGGTATCGTGATAGACACATTAGTGTGTTAAAGGCTATATGAATATGTACGTGCAAATATTTCATATTACAAAGTGATATAGTATGACTTACCCTACTACTTGGTTGGGGTCTGTTATTAATAGACTCTAATTTGGCTTGATTGTGTTACGTGGACATATTATGTGCCATTGTTATACTGATTGGTATTCGCAATTATTGCGTACGTGTACTTGTATTTAGTCCACATGATTACATGGTTCATGAAGAGCTAGTCCATTACTTTTGGATTAGTTCTATACTGTCGTAGTTCAAGTAAATACTACTTGTGCATTCTTGTGTGAGTCCAGCTGGTCCTTGCTTGTTCGAAGATATATAGGTTCACGCTTATCGCGAGTGCTGGGGCTAAGTGATAATCGGGGATCTATGTATCTACGCTTAACCCCTTACTACCAGGCATATAGCCTCCTTTGTTAGAGCAATACGCCTGATAAAGTGACTGCTATACCTCTTGTCTTGAATCTTGTTCTCGAGTGTGACACCGGTTACCGGGTCCTCTTATGTACTGCACAGCAGCAACTTGATTGATCGTGATTTGTTAACTGCAATAAGCAACGATAACAATGGTTTACTTGGGAGGGATAAGGTTGGAATATCCTTTGTAACGTGGTAGTTTAGCCTTATGTGCTACTTGATGAGTTGGCTTAGCCTATCATATACTTGTTACATGATGACATCTTGAGCATGATTACTTGATAATCTTCTTGATTTGCATGATTACATGATAACATGCTATGTACTTGTATCTAGTAACTTACTGAGATTTATCTCACCCTGTTCCTTGTTTATTTGTTTCTCTCCCCCCCCCAGGAAAGCAAGTGGTAATACGTTGTGAGGCTCTACTTAGCAGGGGCCTACTTGCCAAGTTGTTCTTGTTTGGGGATTTTTATCCATTCCAGTTTTGGTGAGGATGATCTTGTATCAGTTGTTTAGACTCAGTATATTGGGTATACTTGTATAGTTCTTGTAATGCCAGCTTATGTGCTAGGCATGTTTTCCGCTGTGTATAACCATATGGTTTAAATTTCTTGGTATGTTATGAGCTATCGTAGCTCGTTTCTCTTGAGTATATATGATGTCAGTTTGATATAAGAAGATGTCATTCAGTTTTTCGTTTCTTGTTAGTCACGCACACCAGGTTCGAGATTCTATTAGGGAATCCCAGGACTTGGGGGCGTATCAAACTCTCCCTAAATCAAAATGAGAAATCAATACATGATCTTATGTTTCAAAATCAATCGATGTCCGTTCTTAACTTCATTTTTGGTACCAAGCATTTTCATCAAATGAAAGTGTCAAGTATCAAAAGAACGTTCACTTGATTTAATTTTGATGAACTATACATAATTTTATCCATGAGTTACAAATCAACTTGTTTGCACCCGAGAAGATTCCCGCTCGCCTTTTTTATTTGAGAGTCGCCACCATGTTGTTGAATGGAACACGGACCGTGAAATTCTTGAGTTTGGGGGTTAAGTTGTGGAATGGGAAGGTCAAGGAGCACCCAATCCACCCAATCTAGGATTGGTCTTGCTTAGGTGTTTTTAATAAATTAAAGAACAAGTAATTAAAACAAGTAAAGCCAATAATTAATTTCTTAATTATTGGAATGTCGGATCATATGCTTCGAGACCATCTCCATGGATTAGAGAGGCTCTAGGCTGATCCTTTTGATGGGATCACACTACTCTAAAACAAAGAATGAGATGAGAAGTAGAGATTAAAAGCGTAAGAGTTTACCTAAAGCGTTCTTGAGATTCCAATTGATGGCCTTGACTAAGGCCTTGATGATCCAAGAGTTTCTTGATGGTTTTGGGTTGAAAATATGAGTTTTTGGTGGTGTTTTTGTGTGAGGGAGGAGTAAAAACGGGATTAGAGAGAGAAGGACTGATTAGAGGTTGATTTGGAGGTGATTAGTGATTAAAATGGCGATTAGGGAATACAAGGGTGAGAACCCTTGTATTTATGGGTTTAGGAGACTTGGGGAGCAAGTAGAGAGGTTGAATTAGGTAAAGAGATCAATATAAAACCTCCAGGAAGTCTCCTAATTGATATCACCCGGATTAGAAGAGATTTGGCCAAGAAAGAGATCGAAACGGAGGAGGAGACTGATTAAACCCGCAGACAGGGGAGATGTCTTGTACGAGACATACAATGTCTCGTACGAGGCATCCAGTACAGAAGTAATGTTTTTCCCTTGTCTATAGTTCGGTTGTTTAGTTTATCCCCTGACTAACGGAGTCAGTTAGAAACTTAACGAAACATGACAAAACTAACGAGTTTTCATCAAATCACAAAGGCGAGACACGAGAGTAGTGTAATCATAAATGTGAGTTCAAAATGGGGTGTCTACAGAGCCTCTCGACGACGATAATTATGGAAGAAGCAACGTCGTCGATAGAAAAGACACCATTTAGAACTTTGGGTATGGTCGTGCTGAAAAGCTGCCTACGTATTCCCTGAAAGGATATCAGACCAAACGTAGTTCGACTCTGAAAACACGAAAAAACGGTGGTTTTAGGTATTTTGGAAATCATTTTGAAAGAAATATTGCGGTAAGTAAAGTTTAGAGTTTAGAGAGTACCCCATACTGAGGAATCAATGTCCTTGACCCAATTCTGAATATGCCCTCTGTTGTTGATGGAGTGTCGCGGTTGACGGTGTTGCTGGTGCAGACTGTGTTGAAGTTGTTGGGGAATATCCTCAATCAATTCTCCTACATTGAGAGTACTGGATATTATCCTCTTTCAATAGTTGATTGAAAGTACTGGATCCCTGGATATTCTCTTTCAATGGCTGATCAAAAGTACTGAACATGTCTTCTTCCAATTCCTCATTGAAAGTACTGGACGGTTTTGATGTAGATGTAGACTTTTGAATGTCCTCATCAATGGTTGATCGAACGTACTGGACATTATCCTCTTCCAATTCCTCATTGAAAGTCCTGGATGCATAAACTCTGAATTTGATGCTGATTTGTAGACTTCTGAATGTCCTCGTCAATGGTTGATCGAACGGACTGGACATTATCCTCTTCCAATTCCTCATTGAAAGTCCTGGATGCAGAAACTCTGAATTTGATGTTGATTTGTAGACTTCTGAATGTCCTCATCAATGGTTGATTGAACGTACTGGACATTATCCTCTTCCAATTCCTCATTGAAAGTCCTGGATGCAGAAACTCTAAATTTGATATTAATTTGTAGACTTCTGAATGTCCTCGTCAATGGTTGATCAAACATACTGGACATTATCCTCTTCCAATTTCTCATTGAAAGTCCTGGATGCAGAATCTCTTTGATTTAGTGTAGACTTGTAGACTTCTGAATATCCTCGATCAATCAGTTCATGGAGCTGATTGAAGGTACTGGATATTATCCTCTCTCAATGCTCCTACAATGAAAGTACTGGATGCCAAATTTTTTATGACTGAATTCTCTGCAGGGATCGTCTGATCGCTGCTAAATTTTTCTTTTTCTTTTTTAGCACGGATTGGTTCCTGTGTACCTGTTCATTCAATAAGTAGAACCTATTCTAGCAAGCAATTTAGCTTTGATTTTAGTTTGCAATTGGACTCATGTGGCAATGACAAATTTATGTGCATGCTCGGTCGGTCAACCTTGGTGTAAGTAGTGTGAATAGCATGGATTCGCGATGGGATGTTTATTGGTGATGAACTGTATGTGTTGATTCATGTGTGTGTGCGGGGACCTGTTTTGACAAATTGAGACCTAATCAGGTTTTTTGCAAAGATGATGCTACGGAATTCCTTCGATGGTTATCTCGTGTGAGACTCATTTGCCTTGTGCAAGATGATCCGTCCAGATCGTTCGTTTAGTCATGTTGTGTCAAGGGAGACAACTATTTGTCCGACAACCAATGATATTTATCAATGTGCAAGCTCTAAGTAGGTCCAGCGTACCTTGTTGACAACTCTAGAGTTCCATGTCCGAAATTTTCCGGTGAATGTGATGAGAAACACTATCTATTCCCCCAATTTTATCTCATGCTTTGGTCTAAGTCAAACCCCAAGAATCTTGTATGTCGTAGATGACTTCGTGAACAGGCTTATGAGGCTGTTTTGACTAGAAAAAGAGTGCTCTCCTGCTTGATTGATTTAATGAAAGAGGAAGGTTGAAGAAGAAATGATTTGAAGAATGTTCTCCCTATTTTTTTTTTATTTTTTTTTGTGACGCACCCTGATTTTTGCCTAGACCGCTCTTTCGGGTTTTCAATCTAGCGGGCATCTCTTTTGCGTATCTTTTCATTTTTTTTGACAGAGTATGTACTCGAAGATGACTCAGAGAGGAGAGTAATTTTGTCTCTTATTGGGGGAGAGACATGCAAGATTTTTGGGTTTGAATTTACTAGGCATTTTAGCTATCGACTTGGCTTTTGGAAAGTGTATTCCAAGTATCGACTCAGTGAGGATAACGCACTTTGTAATGAGAGTTAGATGCGAAGAGGATAGCCCCTAGTGCGGATTTACTTTGACGAGTTCGTATATCTTGAACAGGAATTGGAAGGGGACAGAAAGAATAAAAAGCCCCTAGCCTTGATGCTTGGATTCCAAAGAGAAGTGTATGAGAGAGGAAGCCCCTAGACTCAACAGTTAACGCTACTTGGCTCAAAGTACTAGAAAGACGGTTCTACCTTTAATGGACCCTAGTATTTATTTTTGATGTCTTAATTGTTTGTTCAATTATTTTTGCAAGTGAATCATCTAGAGATGTCTTGACAATTTTGAGGAGAAGGCCTAATCATTAGTGCGCTCTTCGGATTTCTTCATGAGTGATATCTACGGATGATGGAGACGGTCTTTAAGTTAGGAGTCTCATTTTTTATTCATTTGGATTTGATCTTCGTTGTAGGAGGAAATAAGAGGCCCCCTTTTTGACTTCATTATGTGTGGTTGAAACTCCTTCTTTGTGGGGTTATGAAAGCTTGAGAGTTTTTTTTTTTTTTTTTTTGACTCTCAAAGCTTAAATTGAGTAGCCCCACTTTTCTTTGAAAATGATAACGCCTTTGACTTTCTTCCATTGTGGTCCTTCGACTTCTGCCATGAGCGCGGTGATAGTAATGTGTAGCCCCTAGGCCTTCTTCTCAAAACTCGTTCAGACATTTCTATTATCAATTGCAAGGTTTTAGTGTTGGGTTTCATAGTAACATGCGCAGCGGAAAATAGCATTCAAAATTTTATGAAACCCAAAGCCCATAGATCCATTCATATGATTAAATAAAATACAACAATATGAATACTAGAAAACTAACCCTTGATGACTTTGAATTTGGTCTTTGATCTTGGTGGAGAAACTGAAGCTTTAATCACGAATAAGTAAGAACACGAACTTTAAAGATGATGAGCTTCACCCTCTAGCGGTATCCACACCTTGAACGAATATCAAGAACACTTGATCTTGGTTGCTAGACCAAGATTGTGAAACACGTTTTCACAATCAATATGAACTATATGGAATTATATTTGTGTATTATTTTGTTCTTCAATCTAGGATGTTTTAGAACAAAATAAAACCTCTCTCAAACTCTTTGAGATTTGCACAAAAGCATTAGCTTTGATTCTGACCGAATTTTGCTGTTTATATACAAGTTAGACCTATTCCAAATAGGAAACTTGTGTCTAAACCCTTCCAAAATTCTTTTCCAAATCAAATTAGGAAATCAGTCCCGACATGGTGTGCGACCACCCAAAACCACATGTGCGGCCGTACATCTATCTGGAAGGTTTCTGGTACTTTTTGAGCCAAGCTGTGCGGCCGCCCAAACCCTTTTGTGCGGTCGCACACTTGCCCCAGATTTCCCTAATTTCTAAATTCCTCCAAAGTCCTTCAACTAAATATTCCAATATAGTCCTTATTTAAGATTCGTTCTATTGTGTGTGACCCTCTAGGATTACACTAAGTTGGCAATGGGTTCAAACATGAAACCATAAGATATGATTAGGTTCTAGTAAACCGTCATACCTACCCAAATAGTATAACTAGATACAAGTTCGCATTCCTTTAGAACATGTCACAATCCTTTTGTCCACGATGTCATTGAACACAAGTCATGGTCAACAAGTCAACTTGTTTTGTTCAATACTTTCTCGATTCTGAATATGTTGATAATACAAATGACATTGATCTAATTAATTCATTTGAGTCCGGCCAAACATTTTCATCAACATCATTCCTACGAGAGGCCTAAGCTTGACAACTCTCCGAAGAGGGACAAATCCATTTAGCTTATTACTCTTCCTTACGTGAATCCGATTATGTCAATCATACCATTTTATAACTACCCGGTTAAAGGTAGCGTTTGAATATGTCAAACATAATGTTCATCAAGTGGAAGACTATAATAACTTCATGTCTAAGGATTCAAATGACATAACTAATATGAGATATATGTACGACATAGACCATGACATAAATCTCACACAGCGGGTCATGTCCAGTACCTTGTTCCAAACAAGTACCCATAAATCTAACATGATCATCCCATGATCATTTAGCATTTATTCTAGTGCTTAACAAGTACTAGGGACGGAGATTATTATAAGTAAACATGAACAACAATAATAATCAAAACATCTTTTTATTGATATGAAATAAATGATAACAATTACAACGTTTATTAAACGTGCCTAGGGCACCACTACCAACAATCTCCCACTTGCCCTAGGCCCAATCTCCCATGTATCTAATACCCATGGACCTAACATGACCTTCATGTTTAGCTTGTGGAAGTTCCTTTGTTAGCGGGTCCGCGACATTGTCATCAGTAGGTACTCTACATATATTTACGTCTCCCCTATCAACGATTTCTCGAATGATATGAAAACGCCTAAGTATGTGTTTGGATTTCTGATGTGCTCTTGGTTCCTTTTCTTGAGCAATAGCACCATTATTATCGCAATAAAAGTCTATTGGATTAGCAATGCTAGGAACCACTTCAAGTTCAGTGATGAACTTCTTAATCCAAACAGCTTCCTTTGCAGCATCTGATGCAGCAATATACTCAGCTTCCGTTGTAGAATCAGCGGTTGTACTTTGCTTGGAACTCTTCCAGCTTATAGCTCCACCATTTAACATGAACACAAAACCCGATTGCGATCGACTATCATCTTTGTCGGTTTGGAAGCTTGCATCCGTGTAAGCATTTACCACGAGATCATCTTCCATTCCTTCATAGACCAAAAACGAATCTTTAGTTCTTCTCAAGTACTTAAGAATCGCTTTTACAGCCATCCAGTGATTTTCACTGGGGTCGGATTGGTATCTACTTATAATGCTTAAAGCATAAGATACATTCGGCCTAGTACAAATCATGGCATACATGATGGACCCAATTGCCGAAGCATATGGAACGTTATTCATTTTCTCACGCTCATCATTTGTCTTAGGACATTGAGTCTTGCTTAGAAAAACTCCATGTAACACTGGTAAGGTTCCTCTTTTAGAATTTTATATACGGAATCTTCTAATGACCTTGTCAATGTATGTACTTTGGCTTAAACCAAGTAGCCTCCTTGATCTATCTCTATAGATCTTAATGCCAAGTATATATGCGGCTTCACCCATATCTTTCATTGTGAAGCATTTTCCTAACTAAGTCTTCACGGACTGAAGTGTAGGAATATCGTTTCCAATGAGTAATATGTCATCCACGTATAAAATAAGGAATAGCACTATGCTCCCACTAATCTTCTTGTATACACAAGGTTTATCTTCGTTCTTGATGAAACCAAACTCTTTGACTGATTCATCAAAACGAAGATTCCAACTCCTTGAAGCTTGCTTCAATCCATAGATAGATCTCTGCAATTTGCAAACCTTAGAATTCTGTTCAAAACCTTCCGGTTGTGTCATATACATATCCTCTTGTAGTTTTCTATTTAGGAAAGCGGTTTTGACATCCATTTGCCATATTTCATAGTCATGATATGCGGCAATAACAAACAGAATTCTTATAGACTTGACATTGCTACGGGTGAAAAGGTTTCATCATAGTCAATACCATGAACTTGCCTATAACCTTTCGCTACAAGCCTAGCTTTGTAAGTATGCACCTTCCCATCCATGTCAGTCTTCTTCTTGAAGACCCATTTGCATCCTATGGTTTTTACACCTTCGGGCGCATCAATCAAGTTCCAAACTTGATTGTCTTGCATGGATTGCAATTCAGATTCCATGGCTCCAAGCCACTTATCCGAATCAGGAGAAGACATCGCCTCTTGGTAGGTTATCGGTTCATCATTCTCAATGATTTCCACCTCATTACTATCCGTTACGAGAAATCCATATCTCTCGGGCTCGGATCGTAACCTACTACATCTGCGAGTTGCTTGTGTATTTTGAACAGGTTCCACAACTCCTTGTGGTTCTTGTTCTTGTTCCACTATTGGTTCAATGTCATTTTCTGGGTCTCGAATCTCTTCAAGATTTATTTTACTCCCACTGATTTCTTTGGAGAGAAACTCTTTCTCTAGAAAGACACCAGTTCGGGCAACAAAAACTTTGTTGTCCTCACAGTTGTAAAAGTAATATCCTCTAGTTTCCTTTGGATATCCCACGAAAATACATTTGTCAGATTTGTGTGCAAGTTTGTCAGAGACAAGTCTTTTGACAAAGGCTTCGCAACCCCAAATCTTCATGAAAGATAAACATGTTTTCTTTCCGCTCCACATCTCATATGGAGTCTTTTGAACCGATTTAGTTGGAACACGATTTAGTGTGAATGCAGCGGTTTCTAGAGCGTAACCCCAAAAAGATATTGGAAGATCAACTTGACTCATCATTGATCGAACCATGTCTAACAAAGTCCGATTTCTCCTCTCGGACACACCATTCCATTGTGGTGTTCCGGGTGGAGTCAATTGTGAAACTATTCCACAATTCTTTACATGATCATCAAATTCATGACTCAAGTATTCTCCACCTCAATCTGATCGAAGTGCCTTAATACTTTTGCCAAATTGTTTTTTTACTTCATTTTGAAATATTCTAAATATCTCAAATGCTTCACTTTTATGTTTCATTAGGTAAACATACCCAAATCTACTATAATCATCAGTGAAGGTTATGAAGTATTGAAATCCTCCCCTAGCATTGCTACTTAATGGTCCGCATACATCGGAATGTATCAACCCCAATAAGTCGCTTGCCCTTTCACCTAACTTGGTAAAAGGTGTCTTAGTCATTTTTCCAAGAAGACACGACTCACAAGTATCATATGACTCAAAGTCACATGAACCCAAAAGTCCGTCCCTATGGAGTTTTGAGATACGTTTCTCATTTATATGACCAAGACGGCAATGCCACAAATAAGTATGATTTACATCATTAGGTTTAGATTTCTTATTTATATGATAGACATTGTCATTATTTTCATTCTTGACATTCAAGACATAAAGGCCATTAAATGAATTAGCAATACCATAAAGCACATCATTTAAATAAATAGAAAATTTCTTATTCTCAATAAGAAACTTAAAACCTTCATTATCCAAACAATAAATTGAAATAATATTTCTCCTTAAATCAGGAACATAATAAAAATTGTTCAAAACAAGAATTAATCCGGAAGCTAAAGTGACTTCATAAGTCCCTACGGCTAATGCAGCAACTCTTGCTCTATTCCCCAGGCGTAGGTCTACTTCACCCTCTTTAAGTAGTCTCATATTCTTTAGTCCCTGCACATTTAAACAAATGTGAGAACCACATCCGGTATCCAATACCTAAGAATCAGTGGTAGAAAGGAGAATATCTATCACATAGATACCTGAAGTCGACGCAGCCTTGCTGCCCTTCTTCTTCTTTTGCTCATCCAAGAAAGCCTTGGAATTACGTTTCCAATGACCAATTTCTTGACAATGGAAACAGATTGCATCCTTTTGTGAATCGGGTTTTGCCTCAGAAGCCTTGGTAACCTTTCCCTTGCTTATCTTGGGTTTGACAACTTTCTTACCCTTTCCTTTGGCACTAGCCTTCTTCCCATCATGAACCAAGAGCACGGGGGAACCTTTCTCCACAATCTTCATCTCCACAGTTTTAAACATCCCATGCAACTCGGAGAGATTCTTATCCATTCCATGCATGTTATAATTCATCACAAACTGATTATAACTTTTAGGCAATGAATTAAGAATGAGATCCGTGGCTAGCTCCAATGGGATTGGATAGACAAGTTTCTCAAGGTGCTCTACATAGCCTTTCATTTTCAGCATATGAGGACTCACTTGTTGCCCTTCATTTATTTTGCAAGAAGTGAATGCAACAATGGTCTTGTACCTCTCTTTCCTAGCTTGCTCTTGAAACATGGCTCTTAACTCCACGCCTATCTCCTAGGCTTCCAAATGTTCCAAACTTTGTTGGAGTTTTGAGCACATGGTAGCAAGCATGAGACAGCTTACATCTCTAGAATCATTACGATGTTTCTTGTAACTGTCTCTTTCTGCCCTTGGGGCAGTAGGTTCTGGTTCAGCAGGAAGAGGCCCATCGAGAATGTAAAACTTATCTTCTTGCCTTAGAACAATTCTTAGGCTACGGATCCAATCCATAAAGTTAGTACCATTCTCTTGGAGCTTATCCTTCTCAAGGATCGATCGCAACGAAACTGATTGAGTGTTGTTAGTCATTATCTACAATTATGCAAAATTTCCAAATTTTAATAAGTACCAATTTTCATTAAAAAATAAACAATGTATTTTTCAAAAAAAAATACTCCCACTAAATTATATAACTTTCTCATACATCCAATGTACAGTATAATTTAAATGGGCTAAGATCCAACTTTAATTTAACTTTTGAGTCCACGGAGGCGAACCTCTCAAAACTAAATTAATTAGGTAGACAATCATGTCAATCATATCCCATATGATTCTTAGATCCTTTTATGAGATTCTTTGAGAAATCTAATTTCAAAAAGCATGTTTAATCTCATCTTTTGCCTAGGCCCAAAACTGTTTTGACGCCTAATTAAGTCCAACAATTTTAAACGTATCGGAACCATTCAATTTAATGCACCTTTTGGAGGCAAGCCCACATTGAATTAATGAACCTTATCTTGCTCATACATGAATAAAATTAATGCACCTCACGGAGGCGAACCCACATCAAAATCACCCATGTATAAACAAGTGTTTTAATCATGGCATGGCAAAAAGAACTTAAAACTTTCTTTGAAGGTTCATCACATATAGCATACAACACATTTATGAGTACATAATATAAACATGTTACGCATCAAGTTTAGCCACTAAATTAATCTCCATTAATTTAAGCATAATATTTATGTGTCATTAGTTTCTCTATTATTATGAGGATGAGAATCTTTGAACTTTGGTTATCATCTTCCAAATCAAGACAACAAGAAGTGCGGCCGAAACTAAGCCATAAGGCATCCACAATTCCGCACTAATTCAAGAAACCAAGAAAGTAGTCCATGTGGTCGAAACTAAACAATAGATGGTCTCGATAAACGTAGGCCAATTGCATCCACAATTCCATATGAATCTCCAATCATTGAATCAAGAACTTTGTTTCTCAATTTTAGCAATTATGAACTCTTCATAATTCTAACTTCGTTTTATCTTTGAAACTTTGATTGCGATCAAGTTTGGGAAACACAATCTTGATGAACGTAGATTAGCCATCCAAACTTTGAACCAATCTTAGAATCACAAGATCAAAACAAATAGGAAAATCAAACCCCAAGATCCACACCAAAACCAACTGTCCAAAACACATTCCAGATCAGCAGGTCTGGCCGGTATTGTCACTGATTCGGTTGGACCCCATCAAAATTCCAGAATCTGATTCTAACCAACTGTGCGGCCGCCCAAGAAAATCTGTGCGGTCGCCCAAACATGTGCGGCCGCCCAATATTTTCTGTGCGGTCGCACAGTAGCATCAGACAGAATTTTTAAAGTTCGAAAATTTATCTCAAATTGTTTTCCCCGATTATTAAAACTTTGATCCAATCAAAATTAATAATCAAACAATTCAGAATCCAACATAATTTTTAGTGCGATTCAATAGTGCGATTAAAGTTGTAAAACAATAAACCACATAAAATCATATAACACATAAACATCATATAATCCAATATTCATATCATGCTAGGCACATAAACAATTTATATACACACAAAATGATCTAGGTATTGAAATAATCAACATGAACGGGGCTCTGATACCACTGTTGGGTTTCGTAGTAACATGCGCAGCGGAAAATAGCATTCAAAATTTTATGAAACCCAAAGCCCATAGATCCATTCATATGATTAAATCAAATACAACAATATGAATACTAGAAAACTAACCCTTGATGACTTTGAATTTGGTCTTTGATCTTGGTGGAGAAATTGAAGCTTTAATCACGAATAAGTAAGAACACGAACTTTGAAGATGATGAGCTTTACCCTCTAGCGGTATCCACACCTTGTACGAATATCAAGAACACTTGATCTTGGTTGCTAGACCAATATTGTGAAACACGTTTTCATAATCAACATGAACTATATGGAATTATATTTGTGTATTATTTTGTTCATCAATCTAGGATGCCTTAGAACAAAATAAAACCTCTCTCAAACTCTTTGAGATTTGCACAAAAGCATTAGCTTTGATTCTGGCCGAATTTTGCTGTTTATATACAAGTTAGACCTATTCCAAATAGGAAACTTGTGTCTAAACCCGTCCAAAATTCTTTTCCAAATCAAATTAGGAAACCAGTCCCGACATGGTGTGCGGCCACCCAAAGCCACCTGTGCGGCCGCACATCTATCTGGAAGGTTTCTACTTTTTGAGCCAAGCTGTGCGGCCGCCCAAACCCTTTTGTGCGGTCGCACACTTGCCCCAGATTTCCCTAATTTCCAAATTCCTCCAAAGTCCTTCGACTCAATATTCCAATATAGTCCTTATTTAAGATTCGTTCTATTATGTGTGACCCTCTAGGATTACACTAAGTTGGCAATGGGTTCAAACATGAAACCATAAGATATGATTAGGTTCTAACAAACCGTCATACCTACCCAAATAGTATAACTAGATACAAGTTCGCATTCCTTTAGAACATGTCACAATCCTTTTGTCCACGATGTCATTGAACACAAGTCATGGTCAACAAGTCAACTTGTTTTGTTCAATACTTTCTCGATTCCGAATATGTTGATAATACAAATGACATTGATCTAATAAATTCATTTGAGTCCGGCCGAACATTTTCATCAACATCATTCCTACGAGAGGCCTAAGCTTGACATCTCTCCGAAGAGGGACAAATCTATTTAGCTTATTACTCTTCCCTACGTGAATCCGATTATGTCAATCATACCCTTTATAACTACCCGGTTAAAGGTAGCGTTTGAATATGTCAAACATAATGTTCATCAAGTGGAAGACTATAATAACTTCATGTCTAAGGATTCAAATGACATAACTAATATGAGATATATGTACGACATAGACCATGACATAAATCTCACACAGCGGGTCATGTCCAGTACCTTGTTCCAAACAAGTACCCATAAATCTAACATGATCATCCCATGATCATTTAGCATTTATTCTAGTGCTTAACAAGTACTAGGGACGGAGATTATTATAAGTAAACATGAACAACAATAATAATCAAAACATCTCTTTATTGTAATGAAATAAATGATAACAATTACAATGTTTATTAAACGTGCCTAGGGCACCACTACCAATATTTAGATTAATGAAATTTATTGTTTGCGGATTCATTTCATGAATTAGAGAGAAATTCAAAAGGTAGGACGACCTTAGAGAAGTGTATAGGAAATGGAAATGACTTTTATTAATAACTAGAATTTAAAACAGACTCGATAGTTTAGTTGACACAAACTAGAGAAGGAGGGAGATGACCTAGAATGACAGAATGACTCTTCGAGTTCATACTAGTAAATTAAAACCTATTATATTTCTAAGGAGAAAGGGAGAGGATAGTTGTAGCCCCAAAGTGGTAAAGCTTTGTCTTCTTCAACATGGTTTGTTAGGAAGCGGGTTGGTGATGACATTTGGCGCTTCAAGTTCCTTGTTGTCAATCAGATCTTGGATCACATCCTTCAAGTGGTGACAAGAGTTGGTGTCGTGGCCGGTAGCTCTATGGAACTTGCAGTAGAGATGATGAGCATGATTAGGAGGGAGTTCCCTTGGTGTAGTAGGGGGATTTCTTGGTGTGATCTTTCCGGCTTCCACTAGTATGTCGAAGAGTTAACCTTGAGTGATCCCTTCTAGCTTGTCATAGTGTCTTTCCTTCTTCTCTCTTTTGGGAGGGGGAACAGCGGAGTAGTTGCCTTTTCCTTGTTTGTTGAAAGCTATAGCATTTATGGAGGTTTCTTTGTTGGATGCACCTTTGTGTTCGTAGCGATAACTACTACTCTTTCTTTTAGACTTGAGGAGGTCATCTATCCTCATTCCGGATTCGTGGAGCTCATTGAAGCTAGGAAAGTATACCAGCAAGTTTATCTTGAAATTCCTCACGGAGGCATTGGAGGAAGATGTGGATTTGTTCTTTAAGACTAGGTCTTTAAACAATTTCTGTGAGCTTGAGCCTCCACCTTCTAGCAAATTCAACAAAAGACTCTTTTGCGTATTGTTTGGTTTGCTCAAGATCCCTCCTAGTAGGGCGGTATGTAGAGTTGTCTTCAAACTGCCTTTGGAACACTCGACATGCTTCTGACCAATCAAGCCTAGTGGATATCGGAAGTGACATGTACCAATCTCTTGCGGCACCCTCTAAAGTTTGAGGAAAACTTTGGGCTAAAATGTTATCATCAACACCCATTGGTAACATGGCCCAAGTATAGGTTTCAACATGAGCTCTGGGACAAGTGGTGCCATTGAACTTTGCCATATCGGGAGTCTTATACTTGCGTGGAAGCTTGGTGATGGATTGTCGAAGAGAATCCGGATCGAAAGGAGTGAACGATCCCTTTGGAGTGTCAAGTGAGGCAAGCTTCTTTTTAAGGTAATTCATGGTCACAGGAGCATCAACCTTTTTGTTGTCACAACTACCTTCTTTCTTTGACTTGGTAGTCTTAGAGACATGTTCTTCGTCATCGGAGGAGGAAGAAGAGTCAGACTCATAGGACTGATAGTGCTTCTTTTTAGACCTCTTATCCTTCTTTCTAGAGGATGCCTCGTCTTCGGAGGAGGCGGGGGATTCATAATCCTTCTTCTTTTGTTTCTTAGCTTCCTTGACTTTCAATGTACGGAGCTCGGCAATTAAGGTGTCTATGTGAGCTTGCTTCTCATCTAGTAGCTTGGTGGCTTTCAAGATTTCAGCTTTGGCCTCATTGAGAGCATCGGCATTGGTGTCGTTACTTCCAGTCATGGTGTCGGGCGAGTTTGGAATGGTCTAGTTGCGATTCGGACGGACCTAACGGTATAGAGATTGCGTTAAACCCAGATTAAGGTCCTAACAAGTCGGCTTTATGAGGTGTATAGGCTTAGAAGTGAGTGTAGGTTGACCGAATAAGCACAGCACAGAAACTGACACGGACAGAAGAAGATGCCTCATATGAGACAAGGGATGTCTCGTACGAGACATCTAGCACAGCACAGATAATTCAGTTTTTTAAATCCTAATGGTCGATGGAATTTAATCCATTTTGAGAAGTTACTACCTAGTTTATCCTGGAATAGTGGATTCTGTCACCCTAGAATATGAGCCCCTTGTTTTTCACCTGTATTGCACTCTCCCAAACGGACAATTTGGGCAAAGGTCCCATATTCTCATCGGAATCCACCATTCGATTAAGCCAAACCTAAGTGATTCCGTAATTTTTTTGCACTTTGTTAAACAACGCCTTAATGCAATCAAACCTTGTGAATTTTAAGGGACAACCGAAAGGGACTTGTTGAACGGTGTGGTCAAAACTAAGCCAAATGGCATCCACAATCCCGCACAGAATAATGAAAGTAGGAAAACACAAGCTCGGATACCCGTAGAGAGGTTCTCTATTCTTTCAAAATCATTTGTTCAACATTTTTACCGAAGGGACATTCGTCATATTCACAAGGGTGGATTATAGATTGTAGAAAAGAGTTATCTTTGGGTAAAGATTAAAACAACCCTAAGAATCGAACCGACCGGTCTCAATGAGTGTCCTATTGACTAGTATGTATGAATGAGGTTGATGCAGGGCTTACAGCTCAGGCTCCCCATGAACACAGTCTAGGAGCGTGTCACGGAGTGGGTACACCATCTTTGTAGAGACCGGCGAGTGCCCCCCTTTTATATAAGAGAGGTGTGCTGACCGACATCCGTCCTCCGATTGGGACCCGGGTTAAAGCGTATGTAGTGCAATTAATCTACATGTGTGCACGTCTATGAGAGTCAAGTTCTAGGTGTCAAGGGAAAAATAGAGATTTTTTTTTTTAAAGCAAGTAAAAAGATTTTGACCGGATCAAAGTGGTTGCCTACGTTTCTCTCGATCTTCAGAAAAAGAAAGGGAGACTCAGGTCAACGTAGTTCGAGTTTGAAACGTAGGAGCACATAGAAGAGAGGGATAGAAGTACTCACAGTGCTTGCATTATTACCCATTAATGGGTGCAAAATAAACTAGGGGATGAGTAAAGTAGTCACCCGTAATTTATGCATTTATTTTACTCCGCTGCAAAAGATGTTAGCGCAAAAACAAAACATGTATATGACATAAATCATTTTTTTTTCACATATGGGGACGGAGTAAAAACAAGCAAAGAAATTTTTTTTTTTAAGTCCAGGGACTGATCTGGAATTTCTAAAAATCTAGGGCTGTTCTGGAATTTTTTGGAAAACAGGGACAATTCTGCAGTTTCAGAAATGCAGGGACCAAACTATAATATTTTTTTTTTCTTTTTAAACAGCCGCCAGTTTTTTTTTTTTTTTTAAATTCGGTCAAACCCTAAGAAAAGTCAAAACCCTATTTTTATTTTATTTTATTTTAGCCGCCAAACAAAGAGAGAAAGTATATTTTTTTATTTATTTTTTAATTTTATCATGAAATAGTGATTATCTAATGATTGGTATGATGATTAATGACATGATGGTGACATTTATGGATAATGATAGGTAATCATTAAATCATGATTAAAATCTTAAAGTTTTCAAATTTATGAATACAGAAACACAGTTTGGCGGCCTCAAAGGATGTCTCGTACGAGACATTTAGATATCTCGTACGAGACATTTAGATATCTCGTACGAGACATCCAATCCACATTCCAGATTCAGATCAGAAGAGACGGGAAAAATTAGAAGAAAGGCAGATCAGAGCATATTTTTATAGAAAAGTTAAAAGATTAAAAAAAACACCTAATTGCATGCAAGTCTAACCCACTTAAATTTGTCCCCAGCAGAGTCGCCACTGTTTGCACCCGAGAAGATTCCCGTTCGCCTTTTTGATTTGAGAGTCGCCACCATGTTGTTGAACGGAACACGGACCGTGCGATTCTTGAGTTTGGGGGTTAAGTTATGGATTAGGAAGGTCAAGGAGCACCCAATCCACCCAATCTAGGATTGGTCTTGGTTAGGTGTTTTTAATCAATTAAAGAACAAGTAATTAAAATAAGTAAAGCCAATAATTAATTTCTTAATTATTGGAATATCGGATCATATGCTTCGAGACCATCTCCATGGATTGGAGAGCCTCTAGGCTGATCCTTTTGATGGGATCACACTACTCTAAAACAAAGAATGAGATGAGAAGTAGAGATTAAAAGCGTAGGAGTTTACCTAAAGCGTTCTTGAGATTCCAATTGATGGTCTTGACTAAGGCCTTGATGATCCAAGAGTTTCTTGATGGTTTTGGGTTGAAAAGATGAGTTTTTGGTGGTGTTTTGGTGTGAGGGAGGAGTAAAAACGGGATTAGAGAGAGAAGGACTGATTAGAGGTTGATTTAGAGGTGATTAGTGATTAAAATGGCGATTAGGGAATACAAGGGTGAGAACCCTTGTATTTATGGGTTTAGGAGACTTGGGGAGCAAGTAGAGAGGTTGAATTAGGTAAGGAGATCAATAGGAAACCTCTAGGAAGTATCCTAATTGATATCACCCGTATTAGAAGAGATTTGGCCAAGAAAGAGATCGAAACGGAGAAGGAGACTAATTAAACCCGCAGACATGGGAGATGTCTCGTACGTACGAGACATCCAATATCTCGTACAAGGCATCCAGTACAGAAGTACTGTTTTTCCCTTGTCTATAGTTTTGTTGTTCAGTTTAGCCCCTGACTAACGGAGTCAGTTAGAAACTTAACGAAACATGACAAAACTAACGAGTTTTTCATCCAATCACAAAGGTGAGACACGAGAGTAGTGTAATCATAAATGTGAGTTCAAAATGGGGTGTCTACACAACTCCATCTTCTTAACTTCAAATGAAAATTTGATTCATAATCTTATGTTCCAAAATAATCTTCTTAACCTAATTTTTGGTACCAAGCATTCGTGTCAAATAATCATCTAGCCTTTCTATCGTACAATATTAATTTAGGGTTGGTCTTCTATAAAACGCGTTTTTCCTAGTGTTAGGAAAAACGTGTTTTTCAAAATCATCTGGCGGTCATCAACACACTAACTGGACTGTTAGAGCAATTGAACAAGACTTAATGGAAAAAGAAAGCAATCACAAGAACACAAATTTATGTGGTTCACCAACTTGGCTACGTCCACGGGGAGGGGAGAGAATATTATTATCACTGGAGAAACATTTACACAAGATCACACTAATCTACTTTGCACGAATTTTGATCACAAAATTCCTGACTGGCAAACCCTAGATCTAGAATTATTGATCTCTCTGTGTAAACTGAGCAAACTGAACAACTTGCTGACTAAATTAATTTAGCACGGAGGGAGTATAAAATACGTCCCTTAATTCTCTAAACTAATTTGAATTCCATTAGGAAACCTTGCCTCGTTCCTAACTTTGATACAGTCCTAGTCCTGGTTGACTTGTTACAAGTTCCTAACTTTGATACAGTCCTAGTCCTGGTTGACTTGTTACAAATGGCCAAACAAAAGTCATAGCCAACCAAGGATTAATAGGCTCAATTTTGGCCCCAACGGCCCAATGGCTGTAACACACTCTTTTTATGGCTTTGGCATGCGGCCTTAGCCAAAAACATTTTTACTCCTTCTGTCTCGGAATTACGAACTTGTTAATTTAATCTATTTAAATTAGGCGTCCCCAATTTCAAAGGCATTAATCCTAACAAATCTCCACCTTGAATTTGAATCTCCCAAATAACAAATCTTTCCTCCCCCCTCGCCTCTTCTGCTATCTAATAGCTGCGAACATTAGGCAAGTCCAAACAATGTTGGAACTTGCTCCCCGGTCACGGGTTTTGTGAACATATCTGCAGGGTTGTCCGCTGTCCCTACCTTCTTCACCTTTACCCGTTTCTCATCCCTTAAGAAATGATATTTGACATCAATGTGCTTGGTCCTCTCATGATAAACTTGATCCTTGGCCAAACAAATCGCGCTCAAACTATCGCAATAAATAATCGACTGATCCTGATGTATCCCAAGATCGCTGATCAATCCCTTCAACTATATTCCTTACTTAGCGGACTCTGTCAATGCCATGTATTCTGCCACTGTTGTAGACAACGTCACTGTCGCCTGCGATGTAGCCTTCCAACTGACAACTGACCCGCCAAGCGTGAATACATATCCGGTCATCGATCTTCTTGTATCAATATCACCTGAATAGTCCGAATCTGAGAAACCTCGACTGCACATTCTGTTCCACTTCCATAGACGAGACCGACGTCGCTAGTGCGCACTGTAGCATACATCAAACTACCATCTGCACTAGCATAGGATACTCGAAAAATATACTCTTTCTTCTCAACCGATTTGGGCCCAAACGCGACTGTTTGTGCATTCACTGTACCCAGAGTGTCTATAGCCTTAGCTGTTGACCTACCAAACCTCTCTAAAACTTTCTTGATGTATCTTTTCTGGGATAAGAACAGTTTTCGTTTGGCTCTGTCTCTATAGATCTACATACCCAGAATTCTCTTCGTGTTACCCAAACCCTTCATCTCTGCAACCAATAAGCCTTTCAGCTTCTGAATCTCTGACTTCTTGACTGCTGCTATCACATAGCTGTCAAATCTCTTGTACCACTGCCTAGGCGATTGCTTTATCCTACAAACTTGATCTTCCTTACTAAGGAACTTGGAATCCTTCCGACTCTGTCATGTATATCTCTCCCTCTATTTCTAGCAACACTCTGATCGAAGTGTGTCTGACCACAGGTGAGAAATCCCATATTAGTCCACCTCCTCTCTCTGTGTGAAACCCCTTGCAACAATGCGAGCTTTATACTGCTGGTGATATCCCTTCCTTTTTCTCTAAGATCCACTTGCAAGTCACAATCTTTCTGCCTTCTGGCCTTGTGGTCAACTTCCAAGTCTGATTCCTGTGAAGAGACTCCATCTCATCACCCATAGCCGCATACCACTGAGATGACTCTGAACATGTATCTGCTTCCTTGAAAGTAGAATGTTCCGTAAGAACGGGCTTTACTTCCTCAGCAACCTGCAGTGCATAAGACACCAAGTCTTCAAATCCATACCTCTCTGGAGGCTTCTCGAAATTAGCTCTTCTAGACCTTCCTTTTGCTAACCCATGTTCCTCGTGAACTGGATTTGAACTTTCTAGTGCTTCAGTCTTTGTCTCTGTTGGTGGATCCTGATTAACATCTGACTGTGGGACAACTAACTCTTCAGTATCTTGTTGCTCCACCTGTTTTTCAACATCTGATTGTGGGACAACTAACTCATCAGTATCTTATTGCTCCACCTGTTTATCAACACCGCCAACATTTGAAACAATCGTGGATTTACCAGTCCATACCTCATAGGGAACTTTGAGGCCAATACCGGTATGAAGTCCATGATTAATCAAGTAACATTTTGTACTAAGCACTTCTGCCCAGAAACGTTTAGACAACTCTGCATTGGAGAGCATGCACAAGGCTCCCATAAGCAATGTCTGATTCATCCGATCTGCTACACCATTCTGCTGTGGCATGCCTCTGCTGGTGAGATGTCTAGAAATCTCCACCTGTCTGTAAAACAAATCGGACTCAGTACTGCAGAACTCTAAACCATTATCTGTCTGGAGTTTCTTGATCTTCTTCTCTGTTTGGTTCTCCACTACTGTCTTCCAGTCCTTGAAATTCCTTAGAGCCCCATTCTCATGCTTCATGATAACCACCCAAGTTCTTCTCGAATAATCATCATCCATAAACAAGAAATATTTGTGCCCCCTTAGAAATTCCTGACGTGAAGGTCCCCAACAATCTGAGTGGATGTAATCCAGAACACCTTTTGTGTTATGTATGCCCTTGGGAAAACTATTACGCTTCATCTTCCCTAGCACACAATGCTCACAAAATTTAAGATCCTTGATCTTATGGCCACATAGAAGATCCCTTTTAGCCAACTCTTGCATCCCTCGAATACTCATGTGCCCGAGCCTGATGTGCCACAGCTTAGACATATCTCCCTCGTTCACTTCTGATGATGCAACCATAGCTGACCCTGCAAGCGTCCTTCTTTGGAGGAAATATAAGGAGCCCCGCTTAAGGCCTCTCAGAACCACTTCTGAACCGTTACACACACTAACTGCTCCACCTTTACCCTTGAAGCTGAACCCTTTGCTGTCTAACTGAATAAGAGAAATCGGATTCTTTGTTATAAGTGGAACGTGTCGAACCTCGTTCAAAGTGACAAACCTACCATCATGAGTCCTGACCTTGATCGAACCGATACCAACAACCTTGCAGACTGCACTGTTGGCCATGCTTATATCACCGCCATCTATCTGCCTGTAATCAGTAAACCATTCTCTCATTGGACTGATATGGTAAGAAGCTCCTGAATCAAGAATCCATGCATCGGATGCGCGTGCTAATTTTGATGTAACTAGAGCATAATCCTCATCTGAACTGCTACCCCTGGCCACCATGGCCTCTGCTCTGACTGGTGCCTCGCCTCGCTTCTTTCTGGGACAATCAAATTTCCAGTGCCCCTTCTCTTTGCAGAAATTACAGACATCCCCAGGTTTTGGACCCCTCTTGTGTGAAGAATTACCTTTATTGTTATTTTTCCCACTAGAACCCCTGTTACTGCTACTAGCAACCAAACCTGATGACTGGGTATCTATCATATTCCCACTCGCCTTTCGGCGTAACTCCCTCATCTTGAGAGAAGTTTTCACTTCCTCTAGAGTGATACCATCTTTACGATTTATGCACGAATCGACATAATGTTCATAAGACATAGGTAAAGATACTAAAAGTTGCAAGGCTGCATCCTCGTCTTCCACAACTACTTCTATATTACGCAGTTCAAGTAATGCAGAAGTAAATCTATCAAGATGATCATTTATGGGCGTACCTTCAGTCATACGACAATCATATAGCTTCTTCTTCAGGTATAACTTGTTGGTCAATGAACGTGTCATGTACATATCTTCCAACTTCAACCAAAGATCACTTTCGGAGTCTGTTCCTGCAACATTGGTTAGGATCTCATCATCCAACTGTCTGATGATCTTGGCGTGAGCCTTCTGATCTAACTTCTTCAATGCCACCACCTCCTTTGCTGCTGCTATCTTTTCCTTCTATGACTGTTCTGATGTACCTTCTGTGGTGACTGCCCTACCCTTGGGATCCTTGCGATCCCTGATTGCAATCTCCAACGGTTCCCATAAATCTTTGTCTATCAACAAAGCCTTCATCTTGATCTGCCAGAGAGAAAAACTATTCTTCCCATTGAACTTGTCGATCAAATCTGCTCATTGACCCATCTTCTTGTTCTCTGCAGCGGAATCCCTGAATATCTAACCACGAACCAAAGCTCTGGTGCCACTTGTTAGAGAAATTGAACAAGACTTGATGGAAAAAGAAAGCAATCACAAGAACACAAATTTACGTGGTTCACCAACTTGGCTACGTCCACGGGAGGGGAGAGAATATTATTATCACTGGAGAAACAATTACACAAGATCACACTAATCTACTTTGCACGAATTTTGATCACAAAATTCCTGACTGTGCAAACCCTAGATCTAGAATTATTGATCTCTCTGTGTAAACTGAGCAAACTGAGCAACTTGCTGACTAAATTAATTTAGCACGGAGGGAGTATAAAATATGTCCCTTAATTCTCTAAACTAATTCGAATTCCATTAGGAAACCTTACCTCGTTCCTAACTTTGATACAGTCCTAGTCCTGGTTGACTTGTTACAAGTTCCTAACTTTGATACAGTCCTAGTCCTGGTTGACTTGTTACAAATGGCCAAACAAAAGTCATAGCCAACCAAGGATTAATAGGCTCAATTTTGGCCCCAACGGCCCAATGGCTGTAAACACACTGTTTTTATGGCTTTGGCATGTGGCCTTAGCCAACTAACTCTTCAGTATCTTGTTGCTCCAACTGTTTTTGAACATCTGATTGTGGGACAACTTGTTAGGTAAATTGTATATAACAATAGTAAAGGTTTTCTTGAACTTTAACGATAATGACAAATAAATAAATGAACCAAAATAAACTTAACGGGGCAGAAAATAAGGATAAACTATAAATGCAAATATTAAATCAAACCGGGCAATAAATGAAGTCGAGTCTTGTGTTGGACACAATCTCCGCAAGAAGATATTGCCCCGCACTGGTGCTAACGGTCTGCGGCAATCTTCTCTCAAGATGAAACGACTTTACAATCGTTAATAGAAGCACTTCAAATTAACGATTTCGGCGAACATAACAGTGTTTGACACTTTCAGACATTGAAGGAACTTATGTAACAAGATGATTCTATCTTCTAACCGATGCCTTGAGAATTCCTTTGAATTCTAACAGAATTCCATCGAATTCAGTTAAGTATTTAACCGAGTTCGTTAACTCAGTTAAATATGTGCTCCTCTACTTTTGATATGAAGAGAGAGTGATTTGAGTGCTATACAATTGTGATTGAATGACTTGGTGAAGAATGTCAATCTTGGTGGGGAGTATATATAGTTAATGAAGAGATAGGGTGCCTTTTGGGAATAGACACAAATTGCACCTGGTGGAATCTCAGCCATTGGATCAGATCTTGGATGGAGGGATGTGATTATCTGGATCGACACAGAACTCCCGACCTGCCTATTTGAACAGGCGCGGGTCGCCCAACCCCGAACCATCACGACCCATGGTCCTAATCCCAACCGATCCGCTACAGACCAGATGGGTTTCGGCCGAGGCCCATCAGCCCAAGCCCACGAACCCAACGTTCTGGACCGAGCCGCCTTGACTCGAACCATGCCATGGGACGGACCAACATCGAGCTCATCTTTGCCAAAAATTTAAGCTCCACAGCTCCCAGCGACCGATGCGAAGTGCAAATTGCGCCCTAAACCGCCCATTCCGCCCTTCACGCGCTTCGCACCGCTTCGCGGGTCATAGGTCTATTTTGGGCAAGCCCAAAATTAACTTATTTACCCACTAGCTTGCATGGTTAGCCCAAAGGCCCACTTAGCTTGGAAGCCCAGGTCCACACTTGATTGAAACCTTCTTAGATGAGCCATATTAAATACTCTCCTCTTTTTCATTTTCCAACCAATGTGGGATACATGGCTTTACACATTGCCAACTCTTCATAAACCCACTTCAACTTGCATACTTTGGACATTAATTTCTCATTCACCCGGAATTGGTTTTGAGAAAATAAATATACCACACTAATCTACTCCAAACGTAGATTATAAATATGCAATTAATTTCCATTTACACAAAATGGAACCTAATGGAATTCTTGGTCAAAAGTCGGTCAAACCACACTTTTTCCAAAACAAATTCCAACAATCCCCGACAAACTTAATGCATGCATGAATGCACATTACTGCATCAGGATAGGTAGCTTCTGGCTTTGAACCTTCCTTAGTAAAATACTATCGGATATACTAGTCGTTTGGTAGTGCTATGCTTTGAACCACGTGCTGTATAGTGTATACGAAGACAATAGTACTTACACAATAATAGCTCTAACACGTTTTGTTCTCACGTTTTGTCCATTTCGGCCTTGGACCGTGCTTGACTTCATAAGTGTTTCAATTTGAAGCGGCCTTATTACTTCTCACTTATATAGGTGATCTCCTATAAAGAGTAACCTGCATACTCCACCACATAGGTATAGGAATCATTAAAAGCTTTAAGCTTACCCTCACCACACGTCATCAGGATTTACTTTTAGCACTTGATGGCTTCTGAGAATAGGTTATAGTAGGTTTCAAGTGCACTACTAGAATGTCCATAATTTAGTTGTCTCATTGAACCAAGGGCCTGGGATCTCCATTTCTCATGGTTGAGTGTCCACTATGGATTTCTTTGTTTGTGTGGGTTTTAACCTCATTCCCCTTACCAAACAATTTGATCTCTTATTCATACTCTTTTGGTATACAGATCTGCTTTTTGACTTCACATAACTGATTGTGATAGTCCTATCTGAGATCAATTGTTTTATGGTATTGTATCTATGACCACTAAGTCTAGATTTACCATGCTTTATGCCTTTTTCCTAGTTTTCATTGTCGTCACTTTAGGATATGTAGGCATAAACTTATTCCAACAAAGAATTATTTCCAAGAATTTATTAGACCATTCAGCTTTAAACGTTGTCTAACAACTATTAGCTTAGATTCCCTATTGAATCGAGTTATCCATGTTGTCTTGCAAGATTTCATTAACACCGCTCCATCGTCTATTGTGAACACATTTTCACTTTGGAGTTTATTAGTGTCTGATATTCGATCAGTATATCCTTTTCATACTATTGAATATCTCATTTATTGTAATCATGTGTATGTCCTTAAGTACTCCAAGTACCTTGACTATACCTTTTCAATGATTGATTACAATTCCATTTAGACTTTCAGTCTATTTAGAATGATCAGTCGTTTCAAGTGATCAATTCTCCTAGAGGTTAGTTTCTTCGAGTGGTCAGCATCTCTGTAACGGTCCGATTTCTCGAGTAGTCAGTATCTCTAAGTGGTCTGACTTTCCGAGTTTACCTCTTTAGAGTATACCTTTTAAGAATCTACCTTATAGAGTCTACCTCTCAAAATTCTACCTTCTTTAGACTTCTTACGAATCCATTTATTCGAGAGTCTAACTCATGAGAATTTATTTGATTCTCCTGACTCTACCATTAAAGAGTCTATCATTTTAAGAATCTATCTCTTCAGATTCTATTTCTCGAGAGTCTATCTTTCGAGATTTAATATTCAAGAGATCTGCCTTTTCAGATTCATAAGTCCGCCTCATAAGAGTTTATTTCTCAAGATTATTTTCCTTTAGAAATCTATCTTTTGAAATTATGACTCTCTTGACTATTCTTATTGAAAGTCTACCTATTCAGGATCTATCTTTTCAAAAGTTTTCTTCTATAGATTCATATTTCAATATTTCCCTTTTAAGGACCAATTTGCAACCCAACGGTTAGCATCACGGAGGAAGATCAAACAACTTCCAAATATTGTACATATGATTAACTATCCATTTTAACTGTTAATAACATTCTTTAACAGTTTGCATTTAATTTTCTACCATAGAAAATAAGGACCAAAAGACTATTTTCCTTTGTCCATCAAGTGTACCTAGGTTCGTCTTCTTTAAGATGAACTGTTTGCACTTACATATGTTCTCTTACTAGAACTTATTTATTTCATCCAATGAAAATATGGTCTTAAAGGAATATCTAATTCCTTATCGTTGGCTTAAGTACTTTTACTTTTAGCCCGTACCCCCACACTTGAGGTGTACCCCCACACTTAAGGTAATTATAAAACATCTTACGGCTATTATATAACTCATAAGGAGTTTTAACAATTCCTTTCTTGGGTATCTTGTTAAGAATGTAGTTCTACGTAGTATTGCTTCACCCCCACAATTTTCGGGTTAAGCATGAACATTGTATTTATCATCTCCTTAAGAATATGATTCTTGCATCAGATACTTCGTAAGACCAAGGTTTATATGGTGCTGACGTTTGTTAGATTATGTCGGTTTCACAACATAAGTTTTTCAAACGAAGCAACATATTCTCCTCCTCTATCACTTTGAATCTTTCTTAATCTTTACATTAAGTTGATTCTCAACTTCATTCTTACAAGTCTGGAAAGCCTCCAAGGTTTCATCCTTCTTTTTCAAAAGATATTCAAAGCAATATCTTGTGTCATTGTTTATAAAAGTAATTAAATACTTTTACCTCACCTCGAGTTTGAACTAAATCAAGAGGTGTCGTGTTTCTTCGTAATTTCCGCTTACACGCAAATTTCACACATGTCAGATGAATCGAATTAATTCTTGACTCACTAACATCTTAATTGTGTTGAAATTCATGTAACCTAATTTATCAAGCCATAAATTAGAACCTTCCATAAGAAACACCAATGTCCTTCGCATCCAGGCAAGGTACCCTTTTCCAAGAAACAAACCTTTCTTGGTCAGTATAACTTTATTAGACTTGAACACAGCAATCTGAAAACTATGTTCTTGTGAATGTCCGGGACATGTAGCACATTCCCGAGAGTCAGTTCTTTGTCTGAAGTCATCTTCAGTACAACTTTCCAAGTCCCACGACTTTGGAAGTAGTAGAGTTTCTCATGTACAACTTCTTTCCAATTAAGGGAGTGTATGATGAGAAGCTCTCCCTATCAGCACATATATGGCGGGTAGTCCTATCGTCTATCCACCATTCTTTTGGGTTGACCTTCAACTTGCTAAGTTGGCTTCAAACCCCATTAATGCTCAATCAAGCCTAATCAACCTTTCGTTGATGTTTGGCTTTGATTCACGTTGTCCATTTCCTTTCAAGGAATATGACAAACTCTGCTAAGTGAACAAGTTTACCAAATCTGTACCATATCTTGGAACTGGTTTCTTGAACCTTAAAGGTTCGTATCAAAAGGTTCCACAACTCTTTGGCTGTCCCTACGAGACATTTCTCTAGGTAACGGCATCACTTAGCCCACTCAATATGTACATTCGACATATGAGAATTTTATTATCCATGTCTTTGCGGATCATGGCTCTTCATCCCGGATAGTCGGGTTATCTTCTTCCATGAACTTCTTTAGACAGAGGGTGGTTATCTTGGATAGTCGGGTTATCTTTTTCCACGAACTTCTTTAGACAGAGGGTGGTTATCCCGGATAGTCGGGTTATCTTTTTCCACGAACTTCTTTATCCTTCCTTGGAAACTGTCATACTTCTCGTTAAATCTCTAACGATAACGTCATTCGGTTGTCCATCATCATTGGTTGGCTCGCATTTGTCAAAACATTCAAGAAAACGTCATTATCTTCTTGCGATTGTTAGGTAAATTGTATATAACAATAGTAAAGGTTTTCTTGAACTTTAACGATAATGACAAATAAATAAATGAACCAAAATAAACTTAACGGGGCAGAAAATAAGGATAAACTATAAATGCAAATATTAAATCAAACCGGGCAATAAATGAAGTTGAGTCTTGTGTTGGACACAATCTCCGCAAGAAGATATTGCCCCGCACTGGTGCTAACGGTCTGCGGCAACCTTCTCTCAAGATGAAACGACTTTACAATCGTTAATAGAAGCACTTCAAATTAACGATTTCGGCGAACATAACAGTGTTTGACACTTCCAGACATTGAAGGAACTTATGTAACAAGATGATTCTATCTTCTAACCGATGCCTTGAGAATTCCTTTGAATTCTAACAGAATTCCATCGAATTCAGTTAAGTATTTAACCGAGTTCGTTAACTCAGTTAAATATGTGCTCCTCTACTTTTGATATGAAGAGAGAGTGATTTGAGTGCTATACAATTGTGATTGAATGACTTGGTGAAGAATGTCAATCCTGGTGGGGAGTATATATAGTTAATGAAGAGATAGGGTGCCTTTTGGGAATAGACACAAATTGCACCTTGTGGAATCTCAGCCATTGGATCAGATCTTGGATGGAGGGATGTGATTATCTGGATCGACCCAGAACTCCCGACCCGCCTATTTGAACAGGCGCGGGTCGCCCAACCCCGAACCATCACGACCCATGGTCCTAATCCCAACCGATCCGCTACAGACCAGATGGGTTTCGACCGAGGCCCATCAGCCCAAGCCCACGAACCCAACGTTCTGGACCGAGCCGCCTTGACTCGAACCATGCCATGGGACGGACCAACATCGAGCCCATCTTTGCCAAAAATTTAAGCTCCACAGCTCCCAGCGACCGATGCGAAGTGCAAAGTGCGCCCTAAACCGCCCTTCACGCGCTTCGCGCCGCTTCGCGGGTCATAGGTCTATTTTGGGCAAGCCCAAAATTAACTTATTTACCCACTAGCTTGCATGGTTAGCCCAAACGCCCACTTAGCTTGGAAGCCTAGGTCCACACTTGATTGGAACCTTCTTAGATGAGCCATATTAAATACTCTCCTCTTTTTCATTTTCCAACCAATGTAGGATACATGGCTTTACACATTCCCAACTCTTCATAAACCCACTTCAACTTGCATACTTTGGACATTAATTTCTCATTCACCCGGAATTGTTTTGAGAAAATAAATATACCACACTAATCTACTCCAAACGTAGATTATAAATATGCAATTAATTTTCATTTACACAAAATGGAACCTAATGGAATTCTTGGTCAAAAGTCGGTCAAACCACACTTTTTCCAAAACAAATTCCAACACAACTAACTCATCAGTATTTTGTTGCTCCACCTGTTTATCCTAACATGGACATTCATAACACAACAACTGGACATCCTAAACATTGTCACTGGCTATCTATTAACACTTCTGTTCCTCAAAAAAAAAAAAAAAAAAAAAAAAAAAACCTTCTGGCTATCACATTCAAAGCTTCTAGCTATCAATCTCATATCCAGAAGGCTTTATATTGATATCCAGAAGGCTTTACATTGATATACAGGACCCTTCTCGCTATCAATCTCATATCCAGAAGGCTTTATATTGATATCCAGAACCGTTTGAAAAGTTCTGATTATTTACAAAAAATGCCACCGTGCGTTTTTTAAAAACACGCCTGGCTATCACTTTCACAAGTTCTGGATATCAATATCATATCCAGAAGGCACTATATCTATATCCAAAACCGTTGAAAAGTTCAAACTATTTACAAAAATGCCACCGCGCGTTTTTTAAAAACACGTTTTTTTAAGCGTTTCGTAAAACGCGTTTTACGCAAGATTTTGGCATAAATTTATCCCAAGTACATATGCTCGACCACTCTTTTGACTTATGACTCATTGTTAAATACCTACTTAGAATTTAAAATAAATAAATAAAAAAAAAAAAAACAACAACAACCCTTCATTTGCCCTTTTCCCTTAGTCGATGATATCACTTATATATCTAACTAAATAGAGTCAACTCATCGAAGAGCCAACTCTCAAGAGTTTGATACTGATATAGCTTTCTCCAAATAACGTCTAAGATCAAGAGTGCAGCAAGTGCAACCACCCAAAAAATAAGTTTAAATTATTTCATCTGTCATATTATAAACGTCACAACTAATTTCTCAGTTCTTTCAAACAATACATTGTACATGTATATATATTGCTTATGTCACTAATAAAATTAATCTAAAGTTATTTTTTTTAGCATATTTTTACTAAAATAAACTCAAACATACATATATATTCCCTCCGTCTCAGAGTATATGCCCATCTTTCCTTTTTAGTCCGTCCCAGAGTATACTTCCTCCGTTTTATGTCACTTGAGACCAAAAATTTTGACACAAAAATTAAGGAAAAGTAGGGGAGAGAAATAGTGAGAGGAGGTGTTTGTGAGTATGAAAAATTAAATAGGAGAGAGAATGAGTGGGAGAAATAGTAACTTAATTGGTGTTGTGAGTGTAAAAGTAAAGTAAGAGAGAGAATGAGTGGGAGGAATAGTAAAGATTCTTTACCATTTTGGACAATCTCAAGTCACGTGGAACGGACGAAAAAGGAAATAAGTCTCAAATAACATGAAACGGAGGGAGTATGTCGACTTCCAAAAATGACAAAGAATATTACTATTCATCCAACTCATTATCTCTTTTACTTTACTTTTATACTCACAACACCAATAAACTTACCATTCCCCTCAATCATTATCTCTCATACTTTACTTTTATACTCACAAAACTTACATCACTTCCACCAATTTTTAATTTTCGTGTAAATGAGAGCAGGGCCGGCCCAACAGCATAGTCGACTAAGTCGACCGCCTAGGGCCCCCCGAAATGTGTAATTTTTGGGGCCCAAATTTTTGCTACATATGTTTATAATGACCCAAATTAACCTACAATGATCATTTTAAACTAGACGGCTAAATGGACAAGCTATGATATCGATTGAGAAATATATAGTTGATAATGTTGATTATTAATTCAACTTTGATTCATGAGTTTGCTTCTAAATGTGCTAGGGGAAAAAAGTTTTTATAGTATATAGTGAAAGTACTGCTTACATCGTATTTTTATTTACTGTGAAATTTTCTTACATGCTAGTTTCGTATTGTTGTGTTTCTTTATTTTAATCACATACATGTAATCAAGGGTCCTGTTGGTCCCAAAGGGGTAACAAGTGTATGAAAAATGCTAGAGGGGGGATGAATAGCGTTTTAAAATTCTTTTCAAACCCTTTTGCAAATCGATGGCTTATGCGCACAGTTCTCAAATAAGCTAAGTATAGCGCGCAGAGAGAGTGTGAAATGCACAGCGGAAATTTAAAGCAACACTGCGCAGGGTATACTGCGCAGGGTAAAAACGCACGCGCTAAGGTTTGGCTAAACTGTTGGATAAAATCGGATTCTAAGGCAATAGGCAATAACAAGCACAGCAGCAATAGCAGCAATCTGGTAGGATCAAACAAAGCAGTAATTCAGAAATAACTAAGCAGAAAGTAAATAGCAGAAATAATGAACAAGCTATTTGGAGAGGTTCGATCGATGAAAGATCTACGTCCTCTACCAAGATGGTTAGTCTTGGATTTTCTAATGAGATATATATTGATATGAGGAGCTTTTACAAGATTACAACGAATCAAAACTCAAATCAAAATCTAATCAATGAAGAGCAAATCCTAGACTAAACCGGTGTTTCTCAAGAAGTAAGATCTATATGATCGAAGCTTCAAGAGGTGTGTGTGTGGCAGAAATTCTGGGCTCTATGAATCTAAGAGATGAAGAGCACGAAGAATTCTGGTGATATAAGGCTTATAGGATCTGGGCTTGGTTGAGTATGAATGTATGAAGGTTGATCTTGAGAATTCTGAAATGAGCAAGCAATCTTCAAATCTTCAAAGTTTCTTTTGGAAGCAAGAACTCAAGCAACTTGGAAATGAAGATGAGCAGGCTATTTATAGCAGAGAGCTTAAAACTAGCCGTTGGTGCTCTGAGCAAGGACGATGAGCTGGCACAATATGATTCGTGCGCAGGTGTCCTTTATAGCCTTTGGAGCTCTGATCAAAGTTGATGACCTGGCACAATATGATTGGTGCGCAGGTGTTTTAGAGCCGTTGGAGAGTGAGCATGGAGACCAAATTCAAACGCTTCATCTGGAAGGTTGACAGCTGTCTCCATTTGAAATATTATGTTAGAGCGCATCTCCACCGTTGGCTATGCTGAGTGTGCAGGATTTGTCGTTTATGCACAACTAAGCGTACATCTTCTGAGCGCTTTCCAAGTTAAGTGATCTGAATGCATTGAAAACTGTGCAAGGTTGAATGCTGCGCAGAGGAGACCTGCGCAGTGATGTTCTGCGCAGAGAGTCCTGCGCAGTAACCACAGTCTTGCTTAGATCATTCCTTCGCTCCAAGCTTCAAGAATATGAGGTTGTTGAAAGATAAGCATAAGGACCAAGTTAATCTGCTCTGCTCATAGATGTCATGCATATAGAGAATGAAGAGATGATATGCGCGCGGAGAATAAGCAGGTAATGCTATGCGCGCGGAGAATGAGCAGGAGATGCTATGCGCGCGGAGAATGAGCAGGAGATGCTATGCGCGCGGAGAATGAGCAGGTAATGCTATGCGCATGAAATGTGCTGCGCACGAAATGTCCTGCGCATTATACTTGGTCTTCAGTAAATGAAACCTCAATTCCGAGCAAGCCCTAACCGCTAAGCCTATTCTATAAAATTGGACTTAGCTAAAAATAGAAGTTATAAAACTTCTTACATAGGATCCTAAAGTCCATAAAATACTTAGGTGATGGTATCAATCAATTCTAACATAATTGGGAGGGTTAAGAAATAAACATACCCAACAGGTCCCGATCAAAAAATTGGCTTAGGGCCCCAAATACATCGGGACCGACCCTGAATGAGAGTTGACATATACCTTTGGACGGTAGGAGGGAGTAACATTTATTAGGGAACGGAAAAATCAACCAAAATAAACTCTCATACCCATCCAACTAACTATTTTTAAATTTGGATTTTTGCACACCTAAGATCATAAAAAATAAATGATAGAAAAAGAAATCAAGTCAATATGGTTGGAGATAAAGAAGGATTGATTTGATAATGACAATAATAGTAATTTAACCTTTTTTTTCTTTTTTTTCTAAATCAACCTGCACCATGCCTTCTCTACGCCACGGTGGCTGCTAATTAAATGTGATCTCATCTCACCTTACATGACAATGACAAATAATTTAATTGGTTTACTTTATAAAAATTAAATATTTTATAATATTATATTTTGAATGATTTAACATTAAGGTGGGCCTTCCCATTGGAGTGGCATTATACTTAGAGGTAGTTTGGCATTGATTCTATTTATTGAAAAGTGATTCTTGACAATTGATTTTAGTAAAAGTGATTATCTCAAAACTCAATTTTCTGTTTGGATGACAAATTTTAAAAGTGAGTTTTTGTGAAAAGTGATTTTAAAATACGTTTGGATACTACACAATAGAAGTAATTATATACTACAAAATGTCTAAACTACCCTAATATATTTCAAATCATAAGAATCCATGTTAAACTAGAAAAAAAGTCCATAAATTAATTTTAAAACACAAAGTTCATATAAAAAAAATGCGGCCTTTATTTCTTTCAATCAACCACTAGATGTTGCTATCTGTACAGCCAAAAGATCGCGAAATTCATCCATTTCTCGCTCATCTGCGACAACTTGCGGGTGTGTTACGTGCTCCACATTATGGTTTTCTGTCGGTAAAAGATCGTGGCTTTTCTCATAACATCGGAATACTTCATCCGCTTTGGCCTTTTTCCTAATGTAATTATGAAGAGCCATTGATGCACCTACTATAGAAACTTGCACGTCAAAATTAAATGAGTGCATATCATTTAAAATTCTTCATCGAGCTTTCCAAACTCCAAAGCTTCGCTCAATTATGCTTCTCAACGAAGAGTGAGCTTTGTTGAATTTCTCTTGCATGTTCATCGGTTGTGCCCCACGACGAAAATCGGGTAAATGATATCTCTCTCCTTTATATGGTGCCAAATAACCTTTAATATTTGGATAACCTGCATCAACTAAATAGTACTTCTCTGCACAAATATTTGACATATATTGAAAGACATTATTAAAATAATAATAAATTACTTGATATTAAAACTTATGTATAAGCAATACTACTAACCTCCTCTAGGATGTGGAAAGTTCAATTCGGGACTCCTTAGTGCTTGGTAAAAAATACGTGTGTCATGCGCACTACCTTCCCAACCAGGCCATATAATTTTGAGATACATACACCTATAATATGATAGCTGAATCAATGACATTCAAAAGAAGTGATCTAAATGTTCATTGCATAGAATATCAAGAAGAGAAAAACATACCTTTAGCTTTGCAGACGAGGATTTACTAAACTTTGTTGAAGTGTAGAAGAGAGTTGTTAACAGCCAAAGGTATAAATAACAGGGATGTGGAAATCATGCTGATAGAAGGGCAAATCAAAGATTTGAATTTTGAAATTGATTTTTAGAGAAGTGATTATCCCGGAAGCAGGGGGAGAGGTGATTCTTGTTACCGTGATTATCTGCGTCATCGACCCGCCCAACGCAGACACATCTTTTTTCGCCAAACACCTCATTGCGGCGCTTTTTGGATGGGACGGCGCTGGAACGCGCGTTGAAGCCGAAAAAACGCACGCCCAAACCCAGCCTTAGTGTAGTAAGAATCAATTTGCACTTACCAAATCCCAAATCAACTTAGTGGGACCGGTAATTATTTGATCTAAGTGCGGCTCTTTCTACGGTCATATTAGTTGACATTTTTTTGCCTATTTATATGTAACATTATGCTATATTTTCAACGCCAATTTATTTCCATAAAGGAGTTTCTGAATGCCAGTTTAAGACCGTGTCCAAGTGTAATTTGGAGAAGCATTTGCACGTCACATGTCATTTTTTATCGGGGCTTTGGTTGGAGATTTGGTTTAAGAATAGACGTTCCTAATCAAGATGTATTAGGCTATTTTATTGTGGCAAATAGATTATTGATGATGGTTTGTCCTTGTATAAATCTTTATCTTTGGGATGAGTCTCTGACCGTTGTGGAGCACCATCTTCCTAACCTGTATTAATGCAATTAGTATCCAGTTTGCTTCAAAAAAAAAAAAAAAAAAAGAGGTGTTTAAAAAAAAAAAAAACAATTTTATTGCAATTTATGATAATATGAAGAGTGAGTCTTGTGAAAAACGCGTTTTTCCTTAAGCAAAGGAAAAACGTGTTTTTCAAAGACGCTGGGCATTATTATTCGAAACAAGGGGTGGCATTTTCGTAAATACTGACAACCATAATAAATGTCCAGTGTTAATATTACAAAAAACCGGTGATTTCATACTGGCGTTTTATAAACATGAAACTGGTACTTTTCTTAAGTGCCGGTGGTAATGCTAAAAATTGCCAGTGAGTACACTGACACTTTTTTACATTGATACTGGCACTTATTAAAAGTGCCAGTGGTAGTGTTAATAATTGTCAGCCATTACACTGGCACTTTTTAACATTGATACTGCCACTTATTAAAAACTGCCAGTGGTAGTGTCAATAAGTGTCAGTGTACATGTGCTGGCACTTTTTTACACTACGACTGACACTTCCGATCAGCGCTAAAACAACTTCCCGTTAATTACAAAAATGCCACCGCGCCAACTTAAAAACACGTTTTACACAACCTTAAGGAAAAACACGTTTTTTCTCAGATTTTCACTAATATGAAAGATGTAAAAATAAGTAAAACGTATTTATAATAATATTATCAAATAATTGCAATCTCTATAATATGGGATGCAAGAAGTACTTGTTAAAGCAATTCAATTTAGCGAATAGGGAATCTACACGACTAATAAAATACAATAATGTTCCATTATTTTGGTGACGGCTAAATTTGTTGGGCAATTTGCAATTGGTTCCTGACATTTATAAATTTTTGCAATGTTGCTCCCAACAGTTTTTTTTTCGCCAATTGGTTCCCAACATTTACATTTTTTTTGCAATGTGGCTATAAAAGTAAATGGGCGTTAGTTTTCTAACAGATTTTATGTCATGTGACTAGCACATGACGTTTTAAGATATTCTTAAAGCTACACATATCCGATTAATATGATTCTTCTTTTAAATTGAAGCTAATATTTAAATCTACAACATATATTTTTTTTTTAAATTTATTGGGTAGTTGGATTATTTTTACATTTAATCTTAATTTTAAATATTAAAAAAATAAAAAACACGTAAAATATAATCTATAAAAATATTAGCCCAAATATGTTTTATATGAAGTAAATTCTATATGTAGATTATCAGTTCTTAAAAATGCTTGATAGAAGAAAAAGGGAGAAGAAGAGGACGATGAATCGAGGGAAGAGTGCATGTGGAATGGGTGTTGCGGGAAAGTGACAGAGGGGTGGAGAAAAATAAACTTTAGGAAAGATACATATAGAAATTACTTCATATGAAACATACTTGGGCTAATATCTTTTTTAGATTATATTTCACCTGTTTTTTATTTTTTTAATATTTAAAATTAAGATTAAATGTAAAAATAATTAGGTACCCAACAAATTTCCAAAAAAAAAATTATCTTGTAGATTTAAATATTAGTTTTAATATAAAAAAAGAATCATATCAATCGGATATGTGTAGCTTTACGAATATTTTAAAACGTCCTTTAAAACGTCATGTGCTAGTCATATGACATAAATCTGTTAGAAAACTAACGCCCATTTACTTTTATAGCCACATTGCAAAAAATGTAAATGTTGGGAACCAATTGGAGAAAAAAAAACTGTTGGGAGCAACATTGCAAAAGTTTGTAAATGTCAGGAACCAAATTGCAAATTGCCCAAATTTGTTTACCAATAACTTGAAAAAGTTTGAAGGCCAAATTATAAGATTTGGAATTTTGTATGCTGTTAAAACAAAGTTATATTTCTATGATTATCACATGATTATTGCTAAGGAAAAGTAAAAGAGTAGCAATAGAACTCGGTTGATATCTCTTTTAGTTTCTTTTGCAATAGTTGGCACATGTGAGATTAAAGAATTCATGCCTCTCTTTTGGTTGCCAAATCACAAGAATACAAAGGGATAAAAAAATACTCCCTCCGTCCCAAAATATAGAGTAAGTATAGAGTATATGTCCACTTTTCTTTTTTAGTATGTCCTCGAGTATATGTCCATTTCTAATCACAACACTTATTCTCTCTATTACTTTACTTTTATACTCACAACACTTATGTACATCACTTCCACCATTGTTTAATCTCCGTGCAAATGAGAAGGTGAACATATACTGAGACAGATGGAGTAGTACTTTCCTCTAAAAATACTCTTTTATATATTTTATTCTTCAGTACTTTAAATAAACTTTAAGCATTAATTTTAAATTAATTTAATTATATTAATGAAAATTTTAAAATTTATTTTTAGTACATTATTAACAATATTATTAATAATAAGTATTTAGATTTTTATTAGGACAACTAAATTAACAAAAAAATATTGCTCAAAGTTTCTTCGTAATATCAGCGAAAAAAGTATGAATATCATTTTGAAACGGATGGAGTATTTTTTTTAAGTGAAAAACAAAAGATTACCTTCCACAAGTAATAAACAAATATGTAAATCACATTCTTTAAAAAATTGACCAATTAATTATGATACTTATTCTAAAATGGAGTAAGTTATATTTTTGTGGGTAATGTTCTTTTGTTTTCTGTATAAACCAGTGTTCTAAAAGTCCCCCGTCTAGGTCGCCTAGGCCCTGCCTAGGCGCTAGGCGTTCATGAAACGCCTTGGTCTCGCCTAGGATATTATAACTATGTCTGAATTCTCAGCCCTGCCTAGATCCCGTTTAGGCCCCACCTAGGCGCTAGGTCCAGCTCCAGCGCGTAGCAACCGTCTAGCGCTTTTTAGAACATTGGTACAAACTAATGATAATTTGAATGAATAAATATCCATTTAAAGTATACTTAATTTGATTTCTGATATGTACATTAAGTTAAGTTACATATTTTGGGCACAAAGGACAACTTAATTTGGTAGGGATGAAACGCCCACTTTTAAATGTAGTTTTTTTTTTTTTTTTTAAAGTCAAATAACATATGAACTTAAATATTAATTTATGTCCAAAATAGTTCACTAAAAAAACACTGTTCACAAATTTTATATAAGTAATTATAACTACGGTTTACTGAATAAATTATTAAATATACATGTATTAATTATCACTCTCATTTACATTACTTTTCACTATAAAGCAATAAATAAATTTCAATAAATTCTAGTGAAAGGAAAGAGAGAAACTTGAAATTAAAAACGACCATTATTTTAAATAAAAAATTTGATCAAAAAATGACGGACTAAGAAGGGAATATTTGACATACACAACCTTTGTTTGAGTACTTTCTTAAATAATGGTATCTTTAGTATAAATATAATCAAATCATTGAAATAAATTTATAATTTAATGACATTAATTATTTTTTGGGGATTAAGGGTTTGTTGTTATTTTCGTTATTGTAATGACAGTAATTGACTTGATACACGAAAAATATCGAAGTTTAGTCTAATCAGGAAAATAAAAACCAAACTAAATATTTTGGAATGGAGAAGTTTTATTTTAACCGTAAAATTAATGAATACACTAGACTAGAGTAAGAGTCATACCTTCCATTTGCACGGAGATTAAGAAATTGTGGAAATAAAGTAAGTGTTGTGAGTGTAAAAATAAAGTAAGAGAGAGAATGAGTGTTAGAGAATAGTAAGTTGATTGGTGTTGTGAGTATAAAAGTAAAGTAAGAGAGAGTATGAGTGAGATAAATAGTAAAAATTCATTACCATTTAGAAAGAGACTCTTGCTCTGTGACGTACGAAAATAAAAAATAAAACTTTTACTCTGAAACGTACGAAAATAGAAAATAGAACTTCTACTCTGAGACGAAGTGAGTACTACTTAAAATTTCAATATAATAGATCTTATAGGTGTACAGTATTCATTAATATATAACAACACCCTTAGGCGTTTTATGGCGTACCACGCGGGGGTATTGTTAGTTGGCCCACCCTTTGCTGACTTGCGCCTCTTTCTTTCCATCTGTGTGTTTAGGTGTGTGTGTGGGTGGGTAGGCACTTGTCATTTACTACTACACTTTTCCTGCTCCTGAGAGGTTTTTGAAGGGTTTGGCCTCTCCCTCCCTCCCTCCTCAATCCCTTAACTCAAAATTATATTTTCTTTTTCAAGATTCATATCCCAATTTCTTTTTTCCCGCGAATGATTAATACCCAGTAAATTTCTTTAATTATTATCAACTCAATCATGGAACCTGATGAAGAGAAGCATTTGGCTGGTAAACAGACAGATAATATCCCAATTGATCTCCCCCTCATTCTCAGAAGGTACTTACTCTGTGTGTGTGTGTGTGTGTGTGTGTGTGTGTGTGTGTGTGTTTTCAAGTGGGTGTATGTGTTTTGGGTATTTTAGCTTCTGTGATCATATTCTTGATTTGACTTTGACTTGGCTGAAATTGAGTTTGGGCTGTGTTGATTTTGCAAAATATTTTGGTTTTATTCTGTAAAGTGTGTGTGTGGGCACCATAGTCTCTGTTCTTATATAGGAGTATGTGAATTAGTACTTGTTTAGTGAAAATTAAATTTATAGGTAGTTGAGATTTATGTAAAGACTGTATCTTCAGTTTTTTACTAGTAAATTCTGTTATGTTTCTTCTAATTTGCTCCTTTCATATCCACTATACCATTTTTTTATTTTTTTATTTTGTATAGTGGTCATTAGATTTCATAATGTTGGACTTCTGACTTGGAAGCTTTTATATGTGTGATTGTCTCTGTATATGTGTATGTGTGTGTGTGTGTGTGTGTGTGTGTGTTTTATAGTGTTATAGCTATTCTGATCATATATGTTTATTGATATTAATTTGGGTATCTATATGGCCATATGGGTAATTGAAGACCTTGAAGCTATTCAAGAATATTCATTACTTTGTGATTATAAGTGGTGAAGAGTGTACCTTTATCGTTTATTCTTTCTATGCTCCTTGTAAAACTAGCTTATTTAAGATGTATGATGCAGAAGAAGTCGAAGAAACTTCAGTTGCTTAGCAAATCCCGTTACCTTATACTTGTAAATTTGTAGGAGTTCCCTACATATGTATATGTATTGGGTTTGCCAGTTTGTACAGTGTTGGAACGGTTGACTTTCTAAATTGAAATTTTATCAATTAATCACCCAGTTTATTACAAGAGGACACTTAGAATATGATATCATCATTGGTGGGAATTGAATTAATGATCTTCTGTCTGATGCCACTTGTGCGGTCGGGCTAGAGGTCTTTGCCTGGTACTCATTCAAAAGTTCATGTCTTTAAAATCTGTTTGTGTCTCAGAAGGTACAAGGCAAAATGAAAAAAACCTCTTTACTTGGACAAATTCTAAGACTGGTAATCTCAAGCAACCCAATATTAAGGATAATACTGAGATCAAGATTCAAGTATGATTTGTAGTAGTAAAAGCTTCTTTACTTTTTCCTCAGAACTACTATTTCACACTAAGGATTAGTTTTGCAACCACTTGCAAGTCTTAGATTCTGATATTCCTCAGTTCTCTATTTTGCACCATAAATATTTTCTCTGAATTTGGTAATAATGTTTTTCTTCGTGGTGCTAATGATTGTTAGCCATGGTATGCTGGCAGTAAGTGCCTTCTATGATGCTCGGACTCGGGTACGAGTGTCTGACACGGATACGGATCCAAGTGTCGGATCTTCCAAAATTTTAAGACATTACACCGAATGTAGTGTAAAGTAGCCACACCCACACCCATGCCGTGTCGTGTCGACACCGGTATAGCGAGGTGAACTGGAGAGTCCGAGCATCACAAAGTGCCTTATTATACCAGTTTATTGACATGCTATGTAATCTCATGATTCATTTTCAAATTTTAGGCCAAAGAATCTAGTGAAATAATTGAAGAGACTTCCGATCAACATAGGAAGCGCGGAAACCTGGTTCTGGACATACCCAAAGAACACTCGAGACCTCTACTGAAGATTCTGTGAGAATAGATATGCCATCAACACCATCTCAAACTCCAAAACGGGTGAATTTTTCCCCATTACCTAGTCCTACTTATCCTAAATTCAACGGATCATCAAGCCCCTCCTCCTCATCTAGAGTCAAATCATCCATGAAAAGTCTCATTCCTAAACTAAGTTTCAAGTTCAAGAACAAGACTTCAGATGTAGAAAAAACTGCCATCTTAGCTATTGGAAGTCCACCCTCAGATATGCCGGTGAAAACTTCAATTTCAAGAACATGGTCTCTCCCGAAGAGTTTGACACCAATAATGAAGAGAACATTGTCATTACCAGGAAGTCCTATTGCACATTCTAATCCAGAGTCTATGCATGGAAGAAACACAACTGAAGAACTAAGTACTTCTGTAAGTATCAACCTTTTTGTAGCTATAAAATGGGACTGTGTGTATTTTCTTTATCTGCTTTCTGCTTGGTGAGTAGATAGGACGGTCCTGTGCACGAGGCTCTCATGATTGTGTGGTCTGGAAATTATTACTCCCTCTGTATCGAAATGATCTTCTCATTTGCCATTTTTCATTGCCACATAAAGTTCTTCTCATTTCTACAATTTCAGCTTAAATGTGCATAAACACAACATGTCTAGTGAAGCAAGTGTTCTTATCCTTAAAAAGTTTGAATTGTCAAATGAGAAGATCATTTTGGGACGGAGGGAGTCACTATTTTAATTAGCAACTTATTCTGTTTATTTACCTCTTTACTTGAACCTTTAATTAAGCTCATGGCGTTACAGAAAGCTTGGAATGTACGTCCTATGCATCGTTCACGCTCCGTTCCTGTTTTAAACAAAGATGGAAGCAAAAAACAGATCGAGTCTTTAGGTGGTGTTTTTCGTGTAATTCCAACCACTCCAAGAATGGCAGAAGAAACTGTTCCGAAATCAAATTTGACCCAATTTGTTGATACTGGTAAACATGTTCTCCTATATGCTTCCACTTTTACTTGAAAATGTCTAATCATTAACTTAATTTCTTCCCTAAAATACCCATGTGGTGCGCAGCGCATTAACTTTGGTTATTCCTTTGTTCCTAAATGAATGTCTATTTTCAAGAAAAAACAGAAAACTTGTCCCAAAATTAATATATTTTCCTAAAAGACTTTGTCCCTAAATGTTTTTAAGGGACGTTCATTTAGGGACGGAGTGAGTATTTTCCATTAAACTTTTATGCATGTTTGCCATTAAAATTTACAATATGTAATCATATCCTAGAATGTCCCTTAAATGAAATTTTGGACATTCATTTAAAGACGGAGGGGATACTTTCCACTGTGGCTACCAACCTGCACCTTATCTTCGCTTTGCTTTTCAGATGAAAAGAATAACGATGGAGGCGAAAACATTGCCGAAGAAGAAGCTGTATGTAGAATCTGCTTTGTGGAGTTAGGGGAGGGTGCTAATACCCTCAGGATGGAATGTAGCTGCAAAGGTGAACTTGCTTTGGCCCACCAAGAATGCGCTATAAAATGGTTTAGCATAAAAGGTAATAAGACATGCGATGTTTGCAAAGAAGAGGTCAAGAATCTACCTGTCACTCTTTTACGAATCCAGAATTCCCAAAACCGAACCCGAGGAAATGGAGCTTCAAACATTGAACCTCCTCGATACAGGCAAGTGTCTAATGCTTTCCGGCACGAATTTGACTTGTATACTTGTATTAGAAGTAATGTAGTTTCAACCTTTTTGTTGCCCATCTTCTTGCTTTCGGAGGCGGAGCCAGTGTAATCCTTTCACAAACTATCACTAATAGGACAAGTATTTTTCCCATATATATTCTTGTAATCCTCTTCCAAACATTTAGTTCTGTAAATATAAATAGATTAGTGAAATTTTTTGATAAATAACATTTAGGAAAAAAGTTTTTTCCGAAAAAAGAAAATTCATTTCGGGACAAAAAATTCTTGAAAATGGACATTCATTTACGGACTGAGTGAGTATTATGTTTTTCCAGATCTAGTATTGATTCGTTCATCTTCATGGTTCGTTAAATATTCTGTCGAAGTCTTCTACATTATATGGATATGTGGTTTATTTACTCCCTCCGTCCCCAACAGATCACTACTTTTGGTTGACCATATTTGAACTTTGACTAACATTTTATGCTAAACTATTAATCTCCAATAAAAATTAAAAATGGTTATTAAATCACCAATAGAAACATTATCAATAACCATTTTTAAATTTTTATAGAGATTAATAGTTTAGCATAAAATGTTAGTCAAAGTGCAAATATGGTCAACCAAAAGTAGGGATTAGTTTGGGACGGAGGGAGTATTTATTATGGTATTTATTTTGGTTTTGTAATGATTCTTTGAAAAGGTAAGAGAAATTGATAGAAGAAAGATCAATTTTATAGTGATTTTTTTTGTTTTTTTTGGTAGAGAAATAAAGTCTCTCTTTGGAATTTGTTAAATCATATTCTCTGATACTTGATCAAAGTTTAACAGGGTTTGGCAGGATGTTCCTGTTCTTGTCATCGTTAGTATGCTCGCCTATTTTTGTTTCTTGGAGCAACTTTTGGTAAGTAGAGGAAGGAGGAGATATGAATTGCATCTCTTTGGCTTACTGATATTTAAGTTAGCGACAAACATGTGCAGGTAAAAAGAATGGGATCGGGTGCCATTGCTATATCTCTGCCATTTTCATGCATATTGGGTCTCCTGGCCTCAATGACATCAACAACTATGGGTATTTGAATTTGTCAATAACCTTCATTTCTGAGCTCGTTTTTATTTATAGCGAAACTGACTCCTGCAGTTTATTTTATTCTCAGTAACAAGACGTTATGCCTGGATTTATGCAATTATTCAGTTTGCACTAGTGGTTGCCTTTGCTCATGTTTTTTACTCAAAGGTACAGTTCCTAAACCAAACTGTCCAAAGGAAAACTTATACTCCCTCCCTCCGTCCCAAAATAAATGTCGTACCTTGATTATTATTTTTTTGTCAACTTGATTGATCTTTCACCAACATTTTATATAAATATATACTCCCTCCGTCCCAAAACAAATTACCCATTTGCTTTTAGGAACGGAATTAAGAAAATGTGCTGGAAAAGTAGGTCTTGTGAGTGGGAATGAGAGAGAAAGTGGGGTAGAGAATATTAAGTGGATAGTTGTTGTGAGTATGACAAGTGGGTAAATGGAGTATATTTTTTCCTTTTTGGGAAATGGTACTTCCAGTGGAACACCAATAATGGCAAAATGGGTAGTTTGTTTTGGGATGGAGGGAGTAAATATATATCTTCGTAAGTAATAGTACTACTGATAGTGTTTCCATTGCTGTTTCAATAACCCTTTTAAGAATAACATGAAGATACAAAATTTTCACAACTTTTTGGTCAAAGTTAAAGAAACTTGACCAAAAAAAAAAATCAACACAGCGACATTTGTGTTGAGACGGAGGGAGTACTCTGATTACCTCAAAAATGTTTCTGAATATGATTGTGTGGGGTTGTTGCAGCTCAATGTGCAGGCAGTGTTGGCAGTTCTTCTAGCTACATTGGCGGGGTTTGGAGGGGCAATGTGTGGTACTTCTATCTTTTATGAATTCTTGAAATGGAGGAGCGGATGGCAATCTTGGTCAGATCAGCAGGAAGTAACACAGCCTCAGCAAACTGCTCTGACATTGCAAGGTGACCCTCAACAGCAAGAAAGTCAAACTACAGGGTCAATGCAAAGTGATCCCCAAACACAACAAAGTCAAACAGCAGGGTCAACACGAGGAGATCCTCACCAACAAGAAAGTCAAATGGCAGATTCGGGGACTGTGCGATGATAGTTGATCTAGTATACGGGTTTGGATTTGTTCATTGTCATTTTGTTTGGGTTGTTTCCTGCTTGTACATATATCTCAATCGTTGAGAACCACTGTTGAATCAGCGCGAGTGATTTTTCTATTTATTGTTATCAATATATTCAAGAACTCTTTATAAGTTATTTTGTCACATCAGAATAAGAAATAGAAAATGAATATAGAACTCCAGACAAGCCGTGCCAACCTTCAGAATCGGATGATTAGAGCTCGATTCAAGTAACCTATGATGAAGCTCAACTCGACTCTTTCACGAAACGAGCTAAACATTTGGACCTGAGCCTAGCTGAAGCCCAAGCAAAAGAAAAAGTTCAAAGTTCAAAGAAGGATTTGGAACTACTCCTATGGAGTTAAGATGCACCAGCTCCAACGGACGATCCAGATTTGGTCATTGATCCTGATGAGTCAATGGTTCGGAAAAATTTGATTAGTGTGATACCCACCTCAAATCAAACTAATATCAGCCATTGATTAACAAAGAGGAGAGATGTGGGCCCAATCTCGACTATCAGCAAGCGCGCTACACCTTGGCTCGGCGTGAGCAGTTTCAGGTCCATATTCAAAACATACATAACTTGTAAATATGACAAACCAAACAAGAATAGTGTGTTGGACCTGGCTCCTAAGGCAGAATTGGGGTAGATCAGAAATTAGATTAGAGATCAACTTCAATACAAATTGAAACAAAGTGATACATGAAACCACCAAACAATCCTCTATGAATTAAACATTCTTAACAGAAAGGTAATTTCCAAATTTTTATTTTTTACTTCATTTTTTGTTAGTCATTTTAATATCCTATCAACAGCCCTTTCTTACTTACAAGGTAAAAAGGCCTCTTTTATCTCTTCTAAAACTATGCTCACCATTTCCCAAGATGTACAGTTGATTTTCTTGGCTGATATTCAAGCTCGGACACTGAACGCACTCTGCCAACTCCAACTTGACCGAAGAAGTGATGAATGACAATACAGAAACTGGAAATCCACTAAAAAAAGAGCTTGATTTGGCTCTTATTTGATGATTCTTGAATCATTATTGCTTGTAACTTGTACTACCAACTTTCCCTGGTAATAAAGGCTTCTCCTTTGAACTTGTACCCGAAAGAGAATCAGTGTTGCTCGATTGGTTTTCAGAATAAGCGGGTCTTACCCAGATTTTTATCTGACCTTCCCGACAAACAGTAAGAACAGATTCTTGAGTGAATAACAAACCGGAGAGAGGTTCAGTGTGGACCCGGTGAGAAACGAGTGGGGAGAGCTTTGGGACATCTCGCATGCTTGGAGATGGTTGTAAAGTGCCAGCTGGACAAGCAGTGTCCCAATGAGATGACTGACTTCCGGTACTGAAAGTGGGGGACCCGCCAGGTGGACGGCGCATTGGGAATACAAGCTCGTCTATTTCTAGATCCCATAGAAGCACCTGTGTGTCCTGCAAAATGAAAGAAAAAATAAATCAAAGATTGAATTTTGCATTCCAAACATAGACTCGAGACAACATCTAAAGTCGATTTTGTAAGAGATTTGCAAGCAATGATTTACATGTTGGAGGTGATATATGACTTCATCATAAAATAACACTCCTTCCGTCTCAAAGTGAATGTTCATTTTAAGAAAATTTTGGCCCGAACAAAAAAATTGTCTTGAATGATTTTTTACCAAAATTTTTCACCACTCATTATATACTCTCTGTCCCAAAACAACTTGCAACATTTTACTCTGACATGGGAATTAAGGAGAGAGTATATGCATTCAAAAGTATTGTGAGTGGGAAAGTGGTTGCAAGTATAATGGTTTGAGAGTGAGACCCATAATTTAAGTGTGAGTACGACAAATGGGGTAGGGTGAATAAAGAAACAAGAAAAGTTGGATATTTAGGAAAGTGGGACTTACCAATAGTACACCTAAAAAGGAAATTGGTGCAAGTTGTTTTGGGACGGAGGGAGTACTTGGCATTGAAAATTAAGAAAGGGGTAGCAAGGATTTTCACACAGCTTTGTTACTGAAATTTACAAAAAGTCAAGTTTTCATACTGTCTTTTAAATGAAAAATGGTCATTCCCTTTGGGACAGATAGGATATTTGTTTCTACACAAATGTCATTCTGAAAAAATACAAGCATCACCTATAAGAAAAAAGACATTATTACTAATCTAGCGCGCACGTACCTGACCCACCGAACCAAATCGATAAACTACACTCTCCCCGGTACCATCTGTATTTGGCGCAGTCCAATATGAATCAAAAGCCACTCCGCTGACCTGGAATGAGTAAATATGGTTGTGAAACCAAACTGAAAATTTCAAATCTCGCACCGGTTACTTAAAAGATGCTTACCCACGAGTTATGTCCTTCACCCCATGCTACAATTTTCCGCTCTTCCATACTCCAAACCTGTACTAGGTCATCTTCTCCTCCAGTCAAAATGTACTTTCCATCCATGCTGTCATTCCATTTGTTATCAGTTACAGTTGTATTTGCAAAGAGTTGATAACATAAAGCAAAGAGAGAAAAGGAAAACAAAGGAAGCTAAGATTTTACAAGAGAGATAAAGGGGGGGGGGGGGGGGGGCGTGGAAGATTTATAAATGACAAAAGATAACTACTCCCTCCGTCCCAAAGTGAATGTCCAAAATAAACTCAAATTTACTCTTGATCGAGAGTAAATTTGAATTTTTTGGATATTCATTTTGGGACTGAGGTATTAAAATATTATAGAGGAATTGGGAGTTGAGTTTCTCACCTCCAAGCACAGCATAATAGAGCACCGTAATAGCTTTTTCCACCACATACAAGTTGTTCAGTTTTGAAGTCAAATACTCGTAGATAGCCTACAAACCAATTATTGGTCTCAGCTACCAAAGGAGCAAAGACAAAAAAGAAGAAACAAGCCACTAGGGGTAAAAGATAAGACGAAAAAAAGTTTCATACCATCCCTTCCCACACTCGCAATATAGGTTCCATCATTTGAGAAAGCAATGCTGTTAATTGAGCCTTGGCAAATATGCCATCTAGAAACAGGATTCTGCATAGAGAATGGATGAGCCCCTCAATTACAAGGTTGCATTTCCTTCAACAATACAAGGAAGGATATACTAAAATAAAGTAAAATGTGTAATCTCACATTACCATTATTATGTAAAAGTGAAACGCCCAAGTTAGTCACCTATAGAATGCCACATCATTAAGAGGATAGGGAGACTATTTTATTATTATTATATTATTATTTTTGATAGAAAAACAGGCTTGTATTGACAAAAATAAGAATACAAATGGATGGATAAACAGTCCATCTACAAGAAGAAAAGAGAAAATAAAATATAAAATCCAAATACATAGCCATCTTTAAACTATAGCAGCCCCCGATCTCTTTTCAAATCATTTAGCGACGAGCCTTCATAAGCTCCATTAGCATAAACCCAAAGAGACGCTAACGCCACCACTTTATCCCACAACAAATGCTTCGGTGAATAATGATTTTTAAAGATCCTTCCATTTCTCTCCATCCAAATGCATCAACAAACTGCAACCCCACAATTCCATAAACTACATGCATTTCTGCCTTTGCCAAAGCCTTATTTCTAAAATGCACTCTAAGATATAAAAGTGAACAGGTGTAAAAAATCAAGCTGATACATTGCCTTCTTTTGCTTAATCTAGGCATATGTCACTCGGCCCCTCAAAGTTACTTTGAGCAGGACACTATTTTGGAAGGGCAATTGACTTGGGTTTCAAAAACGCTTTTTTCTCTCACACTGACCAGCGAGATGCTATGAATGGGCGAGGAACCAACTCTGTTCGATGTACTGAGTTTATTAAATGTCTGGAGTTCCAATTAATGTATTTTGAGAAGGCAGTTGACTTCTTCTTACAATGTTTGACTCCTTTACCTGGTTCAATTCGGTATAATATGGTCATCCTCTTTCCTGCATTGACTCACTTCAGGTATTCTTTTTCAAGGTCTTTTGTTCACTACATTGATAATGAAAACAGAATTATACCAGAGTCTATTCATTCTAAACATTGTTCCCAGCCTACTTTTTGCCAAATGGAGTGTGGTGATTAGGAAAATTCAGTGGTTTTTAAATCTTTAGGTGGAGAATCAGATGATCGGGATCCACAATATATTATGGATAAATTGGGAGTGTCTTTGTATAATACGAATGGAAATGTGATGAAAGCAGTAGTTTCGCAACAAGGAAAAGCGAGCCGAAGGAAAGGGATCGGGATAAGAGAGTTGCTTAAATTATCATCGTCGGTGAATTATGGGGAGAGTGTGGGGAGGAGGAGAAGTTCTTTTAAAAGTTTCTCATGAAGATAGTATCCTGGAATGTATGTGGTCTTGGTGACCGCTTAAAGCGCAGGAAGGTGAGAGAGATGTTGGTGCGAAATACTCCAGATATAGTTCTTCAGGAATCTAAGCGTGAAATGGTAGACAATTTGTTGATTAAGAGTATATGGGGATCTAGATTTCATGATTGGGAGTTTCTCCCATCGTGCGGTGCTTCCGGGGGTATTATTGTTATGTGGGATTCTAGAATAGCATGTAAAAAGGATGTGATTGGTGGTTCTTTCTCCCTATCAGTTTGCCTAGAAATTCGAGGGAAAGGTGAGTGGGGGTTCACATCAGTCTATGGCCCCACTCGTCCTAGATTGAGAGAAGCTTTTAGGGAGGAATTAAATGATTTGGCAGGTCTTTGTAGTTCCCGTTGGTGCCTTGGCGGTGATTGTAATGTAATCAGACGTTCTTGGGAAAAAAAAAAAGGGGGGGGGGGTTCTAGGGTGACTGCAAGTATGAGAGGTTTTGATGCGTTCATTTGTGATAATGATCTCCGAGAAATTGAACTCTCAAATGGCCAATTCACTTGGTCAGTTTCGGGTCGACGACAGGTTGCATCTAGGATTGATCGATTCCTTTTACGGCAGAATGGGAGGAGAATTTTCCCTCTTTGGTCCAGAAGCTGTTAGAGAGACATGTTTCAGATCACTTTCCTGTTCTTTTGGAGTCGTGCCCTGTGATCTGGGGACCTACCCCGTTTCGCTTTGAAAATATGTGGATTACCCATTCTAATTTTCATGATATGATAAAAAGATGGTGGAATGAGTCTCATATTCAAGGGTGGGCTGGGTATGTGTTTATGCAAAAATTGAAGTTCGTAAAGGAGAAGTTAAAGGGGTGGAATAAGGAGGTTTTTGGGGATATTAGGTGTTCGAAACAGACAGTTTTGCAAGAAATTGCTGGTATTGATAGGCTGGAGGAATCAGCGACAATCTCTTCTGAGCAGAAGGGTCGTCGGAGTGAGTTGAAGAACAATCTTGATGAACTTCTTAAGCGAGAAACTATTAGTTGGCATCAAAAATCCAAGGTAAAACGGGTTAGAGAAGGTGATTGCAATTCTAAATTTTTTTCATCGGTTTGCAACTGGTAGGAGAAGGAGGAGTTATATTTCAGAAGTTCAGCTTGATTCTGGGGAGATACTGAATAATCCTTGTTTGATTTCTGATTCCATCACAAGCTACTACAAGAGTCTTTTCCATGAGGAGAGCCTTAATAGACCTCGTTTAGAGGGTATAGATTGCTGTCCGATTGATCTTGACCGAGCTAATTGGTTGGAAAGAGAATTTACAGAGGCTGAGATTCGTAGTGCTGTTGATGGGATGGCGAAAGATAAGGCCCCTGGGCCAGATGATTTCTTGATGGCTTTTTTTCAATCATGTTGGGATATTGTGAAAAACGATCTTATGAGGGTTTTTGAGGAGTTCTTTGGGAACGGTATTATAGGCAAGAGTATTAATTCTACTTTTATTACTTTGGTGCCTAAAAAAGATAGTTCAGTTAGGGTTAATGATTTTAGACCTATCAGTTTGGTGACAAGTGTTTATAAGATTATCATGAAAGTTTTGTCACTTAGACTGAGGGTCGTGTTGGGAGATAATGTTTCCGAAGCTCAGAGTGCTTTTGTTGGGGGTAGACAAGGGATTGATGCAGCATTGATTGCGAATGAGTTGGTTGAGGATTTTTGAAGAAGAGGAAAGAAGGGAGTTGTGGTGAAGCTCGATTTTGAAAAGGCCTATGATAGAGTAATTTGGCGTTTCTTAGATCACGTTCTTGAGCGAAAAGGATTTGAATTAGGTGGCGTAGATGGATTATGGGGTGCTTCAAGGCGCCATATTTCTATGTCCTTGTTAATGGCAAAGCCCAGGAGTGGTTTGAGGCTTCCAGAGGGCTACACCAGGGTGACCCTTTATCTCCTTTTCTTTTTACCTTAATTGCAGATATTTTGAGTAGACTTCTAGTCAGAGGAGAGGAGGTCAGAATTGTGCAAGGGTGTAAAGTGGGAAGAGATAATATCGTGGTTTCTCATCTTCAATTTGCTGATGACATAATGTTGTTAGTGTTCGTAATTTTAAGAATGTGCTCACTATTCTTCAGCTTTTGAGAGTGTGTCTGGGTTGAAGATTAACTTGGCAAAATGTGGGATTGCTGGAATCAATATGGGAGAGGAAGTGGAAATGAGATATGCTCCTTTAATCGGGTGTCAAGTCCTTCCTTGGCCGTTATCTTATCTTGGTGTTCCTTTGGGCGCTAATCCGAGGACAATCTCTTTTTGGGATCCAGTTGTACAGAGAGTTAATAAACGCCTAGCAAGTTGGAAACGTGCCTACTTTTCTCTAGGTGGGCGAATTACCTTGATTCGTGCTTGTCTTGCTAGTATCCCGCTTTATTACCTTTTCTCTTTTTAAAATCCCGACAATTGTGGCTGAGAATATTGAGAGGGAGATGAGGAATTTTTGTGGGAAGGATCATGAGAGGAAAAAAGAGATCATTTAGTGGCCTGGAACAAAGTTTGTCGACCTAAAGAGGAGGGTGGCCTGGCATTGGGCAACCTGATTAATCGTAATATCGCTTTAGTTTGTAAATGGCTATGGCGTTTTCCTCGTGAACCGCAATCTATTTGGCATAAAGTGATCAAGAGTAAATTTGGGATGCATAGTAATGGTTGGGATACTATTTTCAGAGGTTCTAGTACGCACAAAATCCCGTGGAAGTTTATACATCAGTGCTACCGCTTGTTTTACCCTTTTATCCGGTTGAAGGTAGGTAATGGGGCTCAAATCCGGTTTTGGGAGGATGTTTGGTTAGGAAATTCTTGCCTAAGGGATCTTTTGCTGAGTTTCGGGTGTTTGACGAAGGGGGGATTCTCTATCATGGAATTTCATTTTTTTCGTGATCTTAATGATAGAGAATCTGATGGTGTTGGTGCTCTTCTTTCTCTTCTATCCCATGTGCGATTATCAGATCGACAGGATTACAGGGCATGGGCTTTGGAAGACTCCGGGAAATATTCGTGTAAATCATTTCTTAATTTCTTGATACGGAGTCCCAATCCATGTATATTTCCCCTGGCATCTTGTGTGTGGAAGTCCAGGACTCCTTTCAAAATTCGAGCATTTGTGTGGCTTTTGGTGCTTAATAAACTGAACACAAACGACAAGTTGCAGCTTCGTAGACCTACTAAATGTTTATCGCCAAACCAGTGTGTGAATTGCAAGGCGTCTGATGAGACAGATGATCATCTTTTTCTTCACTGCAGCATGGCTCAATATCTTTGGAGTCGTTTGTTTGAGGTGGCCAATGAAATTTGGGTTAGCCCAAGATCTATTTTTTCTTTTCTCCAGATTGAGTTTAAAGGATTTGGAAAAGGGGAAGATGTGCGACTTTTGTGGAACTGCGGGGTTTTCGCTGTTGTTTGGTGTATTTGGATGGAGAGAAATGCGAGAATTTTCGAAAACCGATCCTTATCAAAAAATCTCTTGTGGGAAAAGGTGGTCTCTTTAGCCTCTCTCTGGGCGTATGCAAATGGAGCCTATCGAGGATTATCGCTTAATAACTTGAAAAGAGACTGGGATGCTGCTATAGTTTGATATATGATTCTTGTATTTTTATTTTGCTGATGGACTCCTTGTCCGTCTTTTGTAATTTACTCTCTTTCTCAATAAAGTTTCTTTTTCTATCAAATATATATATATATATAATATATATATATATATATATATATATATATATATATATATATATTATTTACCAAAACAGTGTTTATATATGATGAAAAAGCATGTGCTGAACCACATATTTTCACCTTAATTGACGATAAAAAAAATTGTATCCTGTCTGGCACTAGGGCTGATATGCGAACCGAGCTGGCTCGAGCTCGGCTCGGGCTCGGCTCGTGAAAGCTCGAGCTCGAGTGAGCTCGAGGTGTAGCTCGAGTCGAGCTCGAACCGATTTTTAAGCTCGTTTTTGTTATCGAGCCGACCGTGTTCGGCTCGTTTAGCTCGTTAAAAGCTCGAGTTCGGCTCGATAAGCTCATTCAAATTGATTTTTGTTTTCGAACTCGGCTCGATAAGCTCGAATTCGGCTCGATAAGCTCGTTAAGACCATATTTTTCTTAAAAAAATGTCTAAGCTCGAGCTCGGCTCGTTAAAACTCGAGTTCGACTCGAGCTCGAACAAGCAAGTGGGCTCGAGCTCGATAAAAGCTCGAGCTCGATAAGTTTTAAACGAGCTCGAGCTCGACACCCCAAAGCTCGACTTGGCTCGGCTCGTTTACAGCCCTATCTGGCACCGTGCATTTCTACATTCAGTAAATTATTTGGGCCCTATTTAATGTAAAAAAGCAACACTTGTACATAATAGATTCTTTAGGATTTATTCAAACTTAGTGAGGATGAAAACTGGCCACACTACATGAGTTGCAATTAACAGAAGATAATACCACGCAGGCACCAAAAAGATAGTAGAAAATTGTCACACCTAAATTTTTCTTTCCAAAATGAATTCTCCTTGATGTCCACGCGTAAAATCAACACAATCAACGAAAGCATGTCTAAATATTTGCAACAGCGGTCCAGAAGAACACTGACAATTGTCAAATAATAATCCCGAGAACTAAGCATGTTATTTCACCTAAGCAAGCTTAAATAAATATTGAGGACTTGCATAGAGGTGGCAAGCGTATATAATTTAAGCAAAAGAAAAACTAAGGCTTGAATCCAAACACAAATATTGAGTATGTTCGATTCTTCCCTCAGTGTTCCTTCTTTGACCCAGCGGTGCCTAAAGCTTTGTCCATATAAAAACTGTGAAACATAAATGTCCTACTTCCGTCCAAATAGAATGTCCAAAAACTTTTCAAATTTTCTCTTGATCAAGAGTAAATTTGAAATTTTTGAACATTCATTTCGGGACGGAGGGAGTCTATTGAAAGAAACCCCCTACAGCAAACTATTAACAGTACCTTACTGTAGCGAGCATGCACAACAGAAAATTGAGTTAGATCCTTGATAGCAGGGAACGAAGGATCAGCAGAACCCTCTTTGCTCTAGAAAAAAATGTGGAAGTATTTATGAAATATTAGTCCCCAGTGGCCATCTTCTAAATGAATTTGAATTAACAGAAGATACAACAAAGGTTTCTATGACTTGCCTTTTCATAAACATACATATTCCCATCTGCATGAGCAACAACGAAAGTGCCATCACTGTTAGGCACCCAGGCAATACTAGTACAGCGACTGTTCAAAAAAGGAGACAACTTGATCAGGCAAGGAAAAAAGCAGACTCTCATATGAGCTCCAATTATCGCCACGACAACAGAGATGATTCATGGACTTCTATAAACAATGAAAATCGATCACAACTTATTGACAGTTCTAAAAAGTACTTATTGTTTTATACAAAGTTACACAATTTGGTTACTCTATTCACTTATTTTGTACAATAAAATGAAAGTAATAGGATTGTTAACCGTTAACTTTTCAACAGTTCCCACAACAACTAAAACTGAAACCTAAAAGACAAAAGTGATTCCGTGCATATGATGTACGAGCTCAGGAGATATTGATTAAAGATCAAGAAGTTTCTTGTTGTGACTCTTTTGGTCTTCGGATAATAGAAAGTATTGAACTTTTGGACAACTCACTTCGTCTTTTGTGTCTTCTAACAGTAGTTAGTTGCATTTAAGAGTAATGCAAGTATTAGAGTCCAAGTTTCCTGTCCTACGAGGTTTGATTGTCATTCTGGAACCATGAGCAGAATCTTTAACCCGCTATAATTATATTGACAATACTTAATGTACAATATAGGAAGACAACTTCAACATTCAAAAATATTATCAGTGGTTTGGAATTTAGTACCCACCTATAAAGGCTCCCCTGCTGTTTCAATGCTTATATACTTATATGCAAAAGACTTATAAGCATCAAAATCAAATCAAACTTTAAGAGCTTTAAAACCACCCTCTATCTACCTCCAAAGTTGGCATGTGATCTTGTCATTGCTGACTGAAGGTGCAATATATGCTTATCATGGGCGCCAGTCATCCTAGTTTCTTGAAGAGGTGAAGTTATGAAGAATGACAATCAGTACAATGATGCTTGTAATATCATAAACTGATCTTTTCATCCAATAATTAAATATATACTAGTGCAGTTAACAGCAAGCCTATGTGGATGATATTCAGATGGAGATACTCCCGTCTTTCTAGACTATCTTAGTCTCTTAATAATAGTAGTGACACTGGCACATATAATACGTGTGCATCCTTTTTTTCTTCTATATATTTTGTAATCCACAAGTTAGAACTTGCTTTTTCAAAACATTTTTGAAAAAAAGGAAGTTTGAGTTGTTACTTTACATCCAAATGGGAAAGTGAGGAAGTCAAATAAAAAATCTTATTGAAGCTTTTGGTGACAGTTAATCACAGGGGCAACGTCACAAAAACAGGCTTTAATTTAAGCCCACAGTCCCATTTGATAGTAACAGATACTTCCTCAGTCCCAAGAGTAAGAGTCCAACTTTGCATTTTGGTAAGTCCCCGAGCAAGAGTCTCAGTAAAGGATGAATAGTGTTTTGAACAACTTTGTCCTTCTAATGCTTGTATAATTAAAAAAAAAAAACTTTATTAACCAACTTTTACCCACTTGAATTGTGAATACTATTTTGGACAATTATGTCCTCAAACCACTTGAAATATTTACCCATTTCTTATTGTTTCCTTAATAACCGTGCAAAACCAAGGTAGGACTCTTACTTGGGACGGTGTGTGGTAATAGATAATGCCCTTTGAATTACAACTTTTTTATTAAA